>JAHDVE020010233.1:0-44016 GCA_022606495.2 Halesus radiatus
TAATGAAAAACACTTTTTATCGGTTAAATTATAATGAGGAACATCTAACTATTCAGAGTGGTAGATACTCTCAGTATCGCCCTGGTGAAAGACCACCATTCAGAATTGAAACGTTGCTCAAAATGGCTTTTAGCCGTGTTTGGTGACCAGATCTGAATAGCCAGGTATTTCCCCACGTTCCTCTTCTCCTTCCCCTCCCCCTCCCTAATAACTTCAGCCTCACAACATTCCCTAATTGGGGATGCCATAGTCTCACTGGCTCCAGACGGTTGGGAGCAGTTGGGACTCTTGTGCGGTATTCATATACAAAAAAAAAGTTTTCAGTTACAGGAGAAGCAAAATCACGGCAGTTTAATTATTTAAAGCTTGGTAAAGTTTGAAGTTTTTGTATGACTTTATGTTGTTTTTTTTTTTATTTATGTAAAAAATCCAAACTAAGAACCTAAAAACTTCTTTTATATATAAAATAGGTTTTACGTTCTTAGTTTGGGTTTTTCTTTTAATAATAATAAAAATTAACAAGAAAAAGACATACTTGTAAGCAGAGTGGAAGATACTCTCAGTATCGCCCTGGTGAAAGACCACCGTTGAGAATTGAAACGTTGCTTGAAATGGCTTTTAACCGTGTTTAGTGACCAGATCTGAATAGCCAGGTATTTCCCCTTTTCCCCACCTTCCTCTCCCCTTTCTCCTTCCCCTCCCGAATACCTTCAGCCTCACAACATTCCCCAATTGGGGATGCCATAGTCTCACTGGCTCCAAACGGTTGGGAGCAGTTTGGGACTCCAATCTGAAGATGCCCGCGATAGGGTGAAACCGGTCCAGTCAAAAATAAACAAGTGGAAGAAAGTTACAGAGGTTTTTTAATCAAAAAAATTCACGTTAAAATGGAATTCCGCCATGAATTGACAGTTTCAAAATTAGAAATAATAAAAAAATTGAAATCTCATTCACATTATAGTCTCATTATAACAATTTTCTGTTTCAGATACTATAAATTTATTGGGTTTTAAATTATTTACCATAACGCTACCACAGCAGTGCCATGGATCTAACAAATCCTGAGACTGTTTCCATCAAGATGGAACCAGGACCCCGGGAAGTAAACGGAGTTGAAATGCCATATACGGATATAGATGTCGACCTCCCAGATGTGAAGAAGTAATGTTTGCCGTATGCGGAGAGAACTCCGACAGCCAGTAAGTTACATTGCATATGTAAAAAATTTAGGATGTTGAATTCGGATGTACGGAATCTATGTCCATTTTGAAATGTTTCGCATTTCACGTGATTGCATATTGTGAACGTTTATCTGATCAATTTGGGACGTATATAATGATCGAATTTCGCACTATAAACTACAATCTCCGTCGGTCAGACGTAAACTTTCTGACGTATTCCTTTTGTACAAAATTATACACGCATCAATTGATACACCAAACATTTTATCACAAATCAACATTAAAACATCAACAAGGAGGATAAAAGACATTTTCTTATATTAAAGCCTATCATACAAATATGGGATATTTGTCTCCTTTACCGCAGATATTAAGTAATTACAATACTATAACACTGCTCTAATAATGAAATAGACATTTTTAATGACGCAATTAATCAATTTAAAAAAATAAGTTTTACCATTAATATCAAACTGACAATGTGACGATGCCCTTTATAAAGTACCGGTACAGTGTACCATCAGCACAGGTGACAATAGGGAGTTAGTTTATACACCTACTTATAATATGTTTTAGATCTTTCATTTATTTATCATTTGCTTTAGTATCATTTTTGCCAGAAAAGTTTTTTTTTTTTAATATGAATATCCCATAAGAGTCTCAACTACTCCCAACCGTCTGGAGCCAGTGAGACTATGGCATCCCCAATTGGGGAATGTTGTGGGGCTGAAGGTATTGGGGAGGGGAAGGAGAAGGTGAAGAGGAAGCTAGCTAAATAGGGAAAAACCTGGCTATTCAGATCTGGTCGCCAAACACGGCTAAAATCCATTTCAATCAATAATCAATTGTCAATTAGAAAACTAGTTCATAATAATTGCAGACTTCCGGTAGCAAAAAAAAAATTATGCCTTCAGGGTATTTGCCTCGCCAATCAATAGGGTCCAAAGGGTTAATATTCAGGGGAAAATTGTAAGCTTTGCTGATGACACCGCCTTACTTTTTGAAGCTGACACTTGGCTAGATGTTTTCAACAAAGCTGAAACGGATATAAGAATAGTTAAAAAATGGTTGGATATAAATACGTTCACACTGAACACCGAGAAAACTAAATATGTCACATCAAGCATAAATATTACAGGTCAACCGCAGGACGATTTCTCTATTAAAATACATACATGTATGAATCCCAATGAATATTGTCAGTGCCCCTACATTGAGCACACCAATCAGATGAGGTACCTCGGCCTCACCATTGATCCACACCTCAAATGGAATCTTCATTCCCAAATCATCGCAAATAAAATAAGAAAAACTGTGCACTTGTTCAGAACCATACGAAACTTTCTCGACTTACAACACTTGAAAATGATTTATTTTGCAGTCTGTCAATCTATTATCGAGTATGGTATCATAGCATGGGGAGGTGGTACTTCATTCGGACTAGACCCAATCACAACTACCTCTAATTACAGACTCTAAACTTAATCTTTAATATAATGAGAGTATTTGACGTTCTGCAGATTTACACTAAAACAATCCTCACTCATCTTTATTCAAACAAAAATAAATACTATGAAAAAAGATTAAACACTCGTATCACTAGAAATGCCAACAAAGATTTACTCCAAATTCCTGTAATTCATACTTCTTTTGGGCAAATGAATTTTAGGTACCTTGCCATAAGAATTTACTTCCGGTTAGCATAAAAAAGTCTGCAATAAAAAACACATAAATTTGTTGTAGACCACTTTTATTTTATCAAAACTCTACCGGTTTCGGAAGCACCCTTCCTTCATCAGGAGAATATTAAAACTAACTTATGATATAGAATATTGACAAGACATATACATTTTAGGTATTGGAGAATTAACTTATCTTTTAGTCCCATTCTGAATATTTTCCCAATAAATCGCTCTGTTCTTCTCGGAAATCCTACAATTACCCCTACCCATTTGCTTACCCCCCACTCCAACACCTAAAATTTATATGTCTTGTCAATATTTTATATCATAAGTTAGTTTTAATATTCTCCTGATGAAGGAAGGGTGCTTCCGAAACCGGTAGAGTTTTGATAAAATAAAAGTGGTCTACAATAAATTTATGTGTTTTTATTGTAAATTATGGCGAGCCACAAAGTTAATGCTTTTTACAAATATGTAAAAAAGTCTGATTTCTGAAAAAATATTCAAACGCAATGTAAAAAATTGGATTAAAAGTAATGATAGGGCATTTACCGGTGCACTCACACAAATACGAAATTATTGATTCAACGATTTACCAAGCGTATCTTAATATAAGTATATATTCATAGGTATTTTAAAATTATAAAATAATTTGCTAAATGACTGCCTCAACACAGGCTAGCCAGGTGCCTAGTGAGGCGGGTTATGTGAAACTTCAACTATAACTGTTATTATAATATTTTCTATTTTACTTTATAAACCACTGTACACTTACATTATTATATTGTACATTTCTTTTAGTTATAGTTAAATTTAATTACAATAAAGATATTATTATTATTAGATTTTATGTTGTTTTGCGTTATATGTTGAGAGGTTTCTATTAGAAAGATGTTGAAAATGAGAGGTGCGAGGATTTGTGATTCTTGGCAAAAGTGGATTTAATATTGGGTACTTGATATGTAGGAAGGTGATGATTTTATGCAGTTATTATAGATAATTCTTTTAATAATTAACTTTCTTATTTATATCAAGAATTCTATTTTCTAATTAATATGTTTTCTGTAGGATGTAGATATGGTTTTTTTGAACATGATTCTAATTTTCAATTTATTTTTTATAACTTATTGAAGTTTGTAAACCTCATTGTAATATTTTAATCATTGAAGAAGATAATATTAACACATCCCAACCGAAAAAACAACAGAAATTAAAGTTGGTTAAGCGGTTACCCCGGATAGGTAGAGGTCCTGGGTTCGAGTCCCAGATGCGACTGAAATCTTTTTAATTTCTGTTGTTTTTTCGGTTTCGTTGTTCATTTGGGATGTGTTAATATTATCTTCTTCAATGATTAAAAATGATTCTAATTGTTTTGTGAGATGTGTCTAAGCCTTCAGGCGATGCAATGGGAAGTATTGCAAAATCGTACGTTTTCGGTTTGAAAATTTGATGACCTAGAAATATCATAGATCATTTAATTAAATAACGCAAGTAGAACACACCTTGACCTTTCGTATAACTGCCCAATTTTTTGGTGTGTCTTTTTATAAGCCTAGAAAAAAATAAAGTATCAGACCTAAAAAAAATGTTTAGAGCGCAAAATCTCCTATTCATGAACCCTTTTTCCGATATTGTCGTATTATTCATTGTGGCAAATTAAGTTTTTCTAGAATATGACCGTAAAATATTATAATATTTATTCCTGAGCTTCACAAATTAAAATAAAATGCGCATTTTGGTGACATTTTTTTTGCGTATATCAAAACATGCGACCGATGTTAAGCGGGAATTTCGACCTTGTCACCACCCGCATGAGGAGCGCGTGATTTCGTTGGAATTTTAGCAAGTGGATGGCCTTAATATACAAATAGTAAGGATGCAGGTGAATTGAGGTGATTTTTCACAAAAACGGCGCTATAAAAATCATCCGATTATTATTATTATTAATTCTCCAGTTACTGTATATTTAATATTACTGTCTGTATCTGTGTTTACTCCTTAAAAAAAAAAATGCTTCTGTGAATGACCATTTTCAACCTTACGTATTTTAACCATTAACCGGGTACAGGAAAAATGCTTCTCACATTTAACAACTTTCAAAAATTCATTTGAAAAGACAGTTTCTTGTACCCAGTTGTGTATTTACAAAATCTATACCAGTTGAATGCCGGCGAGGGATGAAATAAAGTCGGTTTTGTAAGTGCTAAATCACTTACAAAACCTATACCGCTTCAACCCCGGCTTCAATCTTTAATAATTAATACCTGTAAGGCCGCTCTCTGACAGTCCGATATAAACCGGGTGCAGCAAAAATGCAGAAAATGTTTCGCGATATTTCCTCCATCGACTCTCTGACTGGTCTGCAGTGATTTGTTGCCGCCAGTAAATTGTCATTATTGCAGATTTCTGTTATCACATTAGACCGGTCAGTGGCTGAGTTGGCAACGCGTTTGGATCTCACCCAGGCGTCGTGAGTTCAATTCCTCGGCTGGCAAAGTCCTCCATTACGACACAAGCTATATCTTCTGCTTACTGTGATGGTAGTAGGAGATTTTCAAATATTGTCAGGTTATTCGTAACCAGGGAATATTTGTCTTTCTTTTATTTAAAAATGAATTTACCGCTGAATGTTATTGGATTCAAAGTCAAAATCAAAAATGTCGAGTGAATCAAGTGAAGACGAGGATCTAATATGCTATTTATTCCTTCGAATGAGACAACAAAGGAGGAGGTTTTAGATCCTTCTGAATGGTATATCTATGGGTCCACCCCTCCATCGAATGTAACATTCATTGTAGGTTATTTATTGCTGCCAGGGCTGTCCTGAGATGATGTCAAATTCCAGCAAATGTACCGAAATGTCAAAAAAAAGATTCCAAGAACTGGTCCAGCAAGTTACTCCATATATAAGAAGTCTTCCTATTGCACACCAAGCTTACTCTGCTCTCCCCTTTACTGCATATGCTGGTAATTTATAGTTATAATGCGTGCATATTTCTCTACTTCCATTATTAGCCAAAAATTAATACCCGCTCCATGTTTGAACTCAAAGGATGAATTGCGCGTAAACGATCGAAACGCAGTGCATAGTTTTACTGGATGCGTGTTTACCGAGAAGCTACTGAATTGTTGTCCCGCTTGTGGTATAACAGAAGTTCGTCCGCTTCCCCCCGAGTGGTGAGCTAGAGCCCATTGAAATGTAGGTTTATGTCGATTCCCTACCGGACCGTCAGAAAATGGCCTAAGACCGATTATTAGTGTTTTTGAACACTTGATTGACACAAAATCATGGAGTATTATTGTTTTTTTTGTTGCAAATATTTACTCGCAAGTGCGTATGTGACGTGCATACAATATTATTTATGTTTCAGCTGTGCTTTATTGCATTAATATTCTGTAACACTAAAATTAGCCAATTTTTTTTGTCTTTTTGTGGCGTCATGTTTTTTTTTTTTAATACAAAAATATACACGATTGATGTTATTTTTCCAGTTAATCATTTTTATTTCATGAAGATCTTTTAGATTAATATTTGTCCAAGAGTTATCTAGAAAATAAGGTGCAGCTGCTTCGTTTATCATGTTTTCCACTATTTATTCCCCCTTTTATCAGTTAAATATATTTTTTATCTCAAATTCAAATAAATCATTTGGTTGTAATGAAAAAGATATTTACGATTATTGTATTTTGCGTAAGGAATAGAAGGCGTTACCTCTTAAATAATATTTTAGAGGCTGTTGGAAGTAAATTTAAGTATTTTAGTTGGAAGGCTCCAAATGCATAGTTTTCAATTACAAGATCACATTACTTACAAAAATTATTTATTTATTTTTTATTTATTAATGCCCCAAGGAGCTTTTACATATTTTAATATTTAAATGATTTTGTGTACAGAAAGAAAAAAAAGATTTTAGGTTAACTAAAAAAAAAAAAACATGATATATATGTATGTATAATAATGTATAAGTGTATGACACAGAGAAGTTATAAAGTGAAAGTTTTTTAATTTGTAGACAATATTATTATTTTTAAATAAAAATAAAATATTAAATTTTAGTTCAGTAAAATTATGTTTTAGTTTTAGATAAAAGTTAAAGCTGACTTGAAATCCAAAACTAACTAATTTTTAAAGTTACATGTTTTAACTCTTTGAAGCACTGTGGTATCGTAAATCGAACACCGAGAAAATAAATAATTCTGTGAAAACCACCATCTATTAACAGTTTTAGTAACTAATTGTGTGTGAAACATGCATTCTTGACTAATTAGTTTACACTAGTGATCATATGTTTCATTGACATTTTCGAAGGATTTGTGTTTTTTTTGAAAAAAAAAGTTCATCTTTCAAAGAGTTAAACGCGTAAATCTTAATTATTAACAAGATTTTAACACATAAATTTTTTTATTTTATTTTATAGAAAGGATTTTTTTTTAATGTTATTTTTCGTATATTTGTTCTACAAATAAATTTGTATTTGATTGATGAGTTCTATAGATTGATAATAAATAATCATTTTGAAAGGAAATGTTTTGTTTAAAACACTATTTTATATATAAATATCGATATGTTCTCCGCGGGATACAGTATACTTACATACCCCTCCGAAACATGTTGATATTTAAATATTAAATAGTTGTCTAAACCAAACATTTCCTATTCATCTTATGGAAAATGACGTACACAAAAGTGATTTTGCATTTATTGAAGAAGTGAAATAATAAGACATGAGATGAGCTCTCTGAGACGGATGTGTGGTAAAACCATGTATGATCGTAATATCGATATAAGCATAATGAGTAAGATTAAAAAGGGGACGCTTAGATGGTTTGGGTATGTAGAGCCAATGAATGAAGAAAGGAGTGTAAGAAGAATGTATGATGCGAATATGAATGGAAGAAGCCGGGGATGCCCGAGAAAGACATGGAACGATCGAGTGAATCGAATACTCGAGTCGGGCCATGTCAGAAGTCAGAATAATAGAAGAGAATGTATGAAACGATCTGTGTGAATGAAGCAAGAAGTGTATGCCAAGGTTAGTTAGTGAAATAATAATTTAATTGATTTGGATTTATGTGAAGTTATTTGAATTTACTCTATTGTGTTCTGTAATTGTAACAATATCTTTTTTATTATATCGATTCCACTGTTTTTATTAATGTTTTTGTTAGTTTGAATGTAAGTGTAATCACATAAAGTATAATATGCGCAAATTATACTTTAAGTTACCTCCGTCGGGATATACACAGTATTCATACTGAGTGTATCCTCAGGAGGGAAGCTTCCCCTCCGAAACATGTTGATATTTGCAATAGTGCTTTAAACAAAACATATTATTTATTAGCAATTATGAATCGTGACTTATGAACTCATAAATCAAATACAAATTTATTTATCAAACAAATTTATTAAAAAAACCCTTGACTCTGTGCAGAAACGGGCGGTTCGTTTGATAGATTCGCCAATCTTAATAAACGGGTTGCAATCTTTGGATCACAGACGTCAGGTGGGAGTCCTGTCCTTGTTCTACCGGTATTTTAATGGAAGATGCTCTGAGGAACTAGCATCCCTTATCCCTTCGGCACAGGTGCACAGTCAGGAAACACGACAAACGCGCGCCCAACATTTGCACACGGTTGACATTTGTCACATGAGAATGGGTCGCTTCTACGACTCGTTCTTGTGTTCAACAGCTCGGCTGTGGAATGATCTGCCTTCCTCTGTGTTTCCTCCATCCTACAACACGAGTCTCTTCAAGACTTCCAGGTTCACTCCTTCCTATCCTCTAAAAGAAGACCCCCCACACAGCATCCCCAAAGATGATATAGGCCCTGAGGGAAATAATTTCCCTCAGGGTTACTGTAAAAAAAAAGTTATTCATGTGTTTCGCTGTTCATTTCGGCATATCATATTTATGCGTACCTTTTGTTCTTTCGTTTTTCAGGTAGTATCATTATGGAGACTATTACCATCAAGGCAGAACCAGGATCCCGAGAAGAAGATGAAGCCGAAAGTCCTTGCACAGAAATCGACATAGACCTCCCGCAACTTAAAAAGGAATGCTTGGAGCGCCCTGTAAGAATTACCGAGACATCAAGTAAAATCTACATTTGTTTGTTAAAATTAACAATTTGGGCTCCCCTATTTTTTTTGCGGATTTTTCAATGAATTTACCGTACTTGAGTAATTATTAAGCATGATCCGAAGATGCATCCTGAGGAAAAACGATTCTATTGTCCCCATTGTAACTGCCTCTTCTCATCAGACAAGTCAACATTCGATCTACACTCGCGCACTCATACTGGAGAAAAACATTTTCCATGTTCCGACTGCTGTTATTCGTATTCTCGAACGGAACATTTGATGAGACACATGCTGACTCACAGTGGAGAAAAATCTTTTGCATATTCCGACATGTTCTACAAGGGAACGATTAAAAATCCATGTGCCTGCTCACAGTGGAGAAAAACCTTTACCGTGTTCTGAGTGTGGCTTTTCATGCTCTCAAATGGGAGATTTTAAGAGACACACGATGATTCACAGTGGAGAAAAACCCTTGTCGTATTCCTTTTGTAACTATTCATCTTCACAAAAGTTTTCCTTGAAAAGACACATCTTGACTTATTCACAGAATAGACTTACTTGAAACTAGCGGATTATCGGTTTTAAAGATCTGACGTAACGCTAGAGAGTCTTGAGTATTCAAAGTAATATCAATATTTGATTTTTTAAATGTTGAAAGCTTTTGGTTTATGTTGCAAATATGTTTCATAATTTGTTTATTTCAGTGGTGCACAACTTTCTTAGCCGGAGGGTCAATTTATAAATTTTTAATATTTATAATACGCGGGCTTAGGGGGTGGGGTACATACAGCTTGGCATGGTTAACTTTGCAGTTGGCGGGGTCGCCAACCTAAATACATATTTTTAAAATAGTATCTTATTAAGGATTCAATTATATAACGCATGAATTTGGGTGTAAATGCGATGAAAATATGACTTTCATTACAACTAACAAGGCTTTCATGCTTGGCTTCCACCTTGGTTGCAAAACTTTAATTGATTTCAAGTGTTTAAATTGTATGAGAATGCTCTACACTTCATTAGTTAGAAGTAAAGTGGAGTATAATTCACCTATTTGGTCCCCTTTGTATTAAGTACACTCTAACATCATACAACGTGTTCAGAACAAATTTCTTATGTGAAATTTTAGTCATTGAAGAAGATAATATTAACAAATCCTAAATGAAACACAAAACCAAAGAAAACCACAGAAAATAAAAAGGTATCAGTCGCATCTAGGAATCAAACCCGGGGCCTCTTTCTAACCAGGATATACGCAGAGTTATTCCGATCGGAGGCCACAGGTGACCCAACGGTGGTGATTTTAGGGTAATCCCCAGTAATTTTATTCGTCAACGACCAAACCCGAATCATTATATTTGGATCAACACATCCATCATAAATCACAAAATAATATTGCACAAGGAATCCGATTTATGATCGTCCACTCGTGGATCCAAGATGGTTTAAAATAATTAGACGCCTTTTTTTTATATGGCTGTCCAATTGCTATCAATTTGCTTTTTATTAATGGTTAAGGAATCCGATTATTACATTTCAACTAGGAACCAATATTGCGGTTTTGAATTAGAATTATGTCTAAGGTGTTTTTTTTTTAGAGGTATTCAAATTCAAGCTGAATATTGTACTGAACATTCATTCACCGAACCTGCAACGCCCATAATGGTCACGCGGTTTCAACTCTTGCACAAGCTGAATATTGTAAGCTTTTAAGCCAAGATCTTTCTGCAGAATCTTCCACAAAGTGGATGGGCACAGCTCCAATTGCTGTGCACGATGGCGAATCGATTAATTTGGATTCTCCTCAACACTACGCTCCACAGCGGCAAAATGTGCACACTGTTTGTCGTCTTTGTGGATGCGTATTATCCAACTCAACTCAACTCTTTATTCTTTTATTCTTTTTTAAAATTATTCAAAATTTACATTTTAAAGCATTTTTAAAGATGATACAGGATGTACAACATCCAAAATAATTACTTATAAAAAATAATAAAAATTAAAACAAAAATAAGTTAGACATACATAATCTCAGTAAATTGTATACAAGGCATACTGGCATTATACAAGTAGCAACAAAGCTTTACGTTTAAATGCAGCTTCATTGATGCTAAATATGTCCATATCCGAAGTGATTCTATTTCACAGCAAGATTGCCCTCCCCACCGGCATGACCATTGGCCAGTTGGTAGTTAGTCCTGCAGGCCGGGAGATAAAACAGTCTATGCTGTCGGTGACGGAGATAACCATCGGGAACATAGAAATGAATGTTCTCCATGACAGTCGAATTTTCGAACCATCCGCGAATCAGTCTGAAGAAATGTGTCACAATGTGTACATCCCTTCTGACCCGCAGATGGTTCATTCCGAGCATACCTAGGAGAAAGTCGGTAGGATAGAGCCACGGGTAGTAGCCATATTCCCTCAAATAAAGAAATCTTAAAAATTTCTTCTGAACTCTCTCCAACACGAGGGAATACTTTACCTGATGTGGGCTCCAAACCACCGACCCACTCTCAAGCCTACTCCTTACTAGCGAGTTATATAAAATTGTGAGTGTCTTTAAAATTCCTTGAAGTACGTAGGACGAAACCCAGCATTTTTAATGAAGTACTACAGGCGACTTCAATATGAGCATGAAATGTCAGCCTACTATCAAACACGATACCAAGAGCTTTCATAGTGGAGACACGTTTTAAACTTCGGGCGTTCATATTATACAGGTAAAACCAAGTATGACACGCCCTTGTGAAAGAAAGAATGAAACATTTAGAAATATTGAACTCCACTAGAGTGTACGTGGTGTTAAAACGATCCACGGTCTTCCGAATAACTTGCTCTGATGGACGATTATGTCGACCGTAAAATGGACGCAGTGCACAATAAGTTTGGCGAACCGAACCATGATTTTCAAAATAAATTGCACAATTTGCAAGCGCTGTTCTGACGTCAATCTTTTCATGGTGAAATGGCAAAACGTACTGACTACATAGTACATATCAACTGTCAACTGTCAGATTGACAGTCTGTAGAAACAATGTTGTCAGTTTAAAAACCAAACCTCTAAAAAAACACCCTCTATGTGTTTTTCGATAATTTTTGGAATTTAAAAACACCCTCCACTATTGTATACCAAACAGCAGTTATATATTTCACTAGTAGTCCACTCAATGGAGGCAATAAATCGACTTGAACCGGAAGAAATTACGGCAAAGGTGAATTTTTTACAGATGAATAGTACCTACGGAGGGTAGTATTTTCACAAAAGTCCCTACTCCTCCACGTTGAAAGAACGTTGGAAAGAAATGTGGATATAAAAATAATAAATCCGAAATACTCGTGTGTAATTCCCACTTTCCGTAAGTTGGTTGACACCCGCCTCCCCGGATATTCGTCTTTGACTTTGACTTTTGACTTTGACTTTACTTTGTTCACAGAGTTCCTAAACATGAGTTTACTGACTCTAACATAATTATAAAAAGATTTTCTATTGAAGCTTTACGTGAGTTTAATTTTTGGGTTTGTTGGAATTTTGAAACTTATAAAACTATACGCTGCAAATGTGGGCAGGGGATTCACTCCTTACGGAGGACACTTTTAGGTTTTTTATACTTAAAATTTTCATTCTCGCTATATTTAGCGAGAGAATTTATTGTAGGATTAGGGTGGCCTGCTAGGCCACCGTAGAACTTAGTTGCCTGGGTGACAATAAAATCTTTTATCAACGGAATGTTGGAATCATTATGGATAGTAGAAACTCTACACCATTTTGGCGCTGATAGCGCAAGTCTGATGACTTTATTTTGAAAGGTTTGCAATTTTTTTATGCTAGTGGCGGCAGCATACCCCCAAATGGGGCATGCATAAGTGAAACAAGGCCTGATGGTTGTTTTGTATAAAAGTAATTTGTTGTCCGTTGATAAACGACTTTTTTTGCCCATCATCGGGTAGAGTGCAGACAAGTATTTACTAGCTGATTTTACTTTTTCGGTTATGTGTTTTTTCCAAGTTAACTTTGAATCTAGTATTACACCGAGATATTTGATTGATTTTTCTTTTTTTTTTTGAACTTTTTCTCCAAACAGTTTAATATTTGGAGGCCGTCTCGGCGTTGACCTTGAGAAGACTGTTGCGGCACTTTTAGTAGGGTTAATTGATATTCTCCATTTTTTGCACCATTCTTCAGTGAGAATGGTTTGCTTTTGTACGCGGCTTGTAGCAGTGGCCTCTTTAGTAGAACTAGAAATGATATTAGTGTCGTCCGCAAATTGAGTGATTTTAATGTTACTATTTATCGGTTTCGGAATGTCGCTAGAGTAGATATTATATAATGATGGAGATAGCTGACTGCCTTGAGGGACCCCGGCTGAAAGGGGCCGTATAGTGGAGAAAATATTGTCTCTTTTTACTTTGAAAGAACGCTCTCTTAGGTAACTATTTATTAATTGAATGATTCTAAGCGGGTAGCCTAGAGAGTTCATTTTGTATATTAGGCCATTATGCCAGACTTTGTCGAAGGCTTTACTGACGTCAAGAGAGAGGATTACTGTTTTTTTCTTAATATTGAAGCTCTCCGTGATGTGTTCCACGACACGGAGAAGTTGATGAGTGGTGGAATGACCTGCTCGAAAACCGTGCTGGAAGTCTGGCAAGAATTTACTATCCTGAGTGAATGCGTTTAAACGTATGAGAATTACTTTTTCCAGGACCTTACCTAGGCAGGGAAGAAGACTTATTGGCCTGTGGTTCTCCGTTAATAATGGATCCTTGCCCGGTTTTGGAATTAAAATTACGTCAGCTTGTTTAAAGGCCTTTGGAAAGCAACGCAGCCGAAGTGCTGCGTTGCAGATTGCAGTCAGGGCGCAGATGCCTTTTTTAGGAAGATATTTCAGGATTTTATTTGAAATGCCGTCAGGACCGGCCGCTTTTTTCTTTTTTAAATCTTTAATAATTTTATTTATTTCCTTAGGAGTGGTGAACCTGATCGGTTTATCCTGAGGATCGAGTTTTAAAATTGCTTCTACTTTTGAATCCACCTTTTTTACGAAGGCTGGATCGTCATGGTCTGTGTTGGGAGTGAACTGCGCTTCGAGGCTGTCTGCGAAGGCTTCGGCCTTGTCCGCAGAGGAGAATACCTTTCCGTTGAGGCCTTGAAGCGGTGAGATTTTACTTTTTGGGCGCCTGAGAGTTTTAGACAGCTTCCAGTACGCTGCTTTATCGTCTTCTAATGACTCTATGAATTCGTGCCACCGCTCATTTCTATGTTCGCTGAGGGCGTCGCGTACTTCTCTGTTTAATCGATTTAGATGTTGCTTTACTATGGGATTGCACGATCTTTGCCACTCTTTCCTAACAAGATTTTTCTCCCTAATAAGATCTTTGATCTCTTCGGGTATTCCGTGGTGAGTTGTTTCGTTGGGAATCTCAACGGACGCCTCGTTGATGCATGATTTTATAGCTTGAATCAGATTTGAAGTGGCAACATTTAACGTTATTTCGTCGGGAATCGATGTCGGTATGGTTATGTTAGTGTTTATTAGTTGATTGAATTTATTCCAGTTGATTTTTGTTTTTATAGGTAAATCCGGGACCAGTGGGTTTGAACCTCCTGTTAATGTTAGAAGAACCGGATCGTGGTCGGAGGATAGTTCGTTTAGAACTCTGAGGGAGTGTAGATGGCTTGTATTTTTAAGAATAATGATGTCGATCACATCCGGGCTGCCTGCGTGATGATGTAGCGTGGGTACATCGGGTGCGTCGACTACTATGGAGTTTGTACTCGCGTACTTTGCAAGTACATTCCCTTTATCGTTATTTTTGAGGCTATGCCACGATCCGTGTTTAGCATTCAAGTCCCCGGCTATAATGGTGGGGACATTTTCTTCTAACAGTTTGTCGATTTCTGAGGGAATTAATTTACTTTTAGGTGGCGCGTAAACGGAAATGAGTTTAAGCGGTCCTGTGGAGGTGTTTATTATTACCGAGGTGGATTCTATATTCTTATTGGAGAATGAATGTGCTAGACGGTGATCAATATTGTTTTTTACTAGGACAGTGGTTCCGCCTCCTCTATTGACGAGTCTGTCGTCACGGTACGTGATGTAATTGGGTATTTTGAAATTACGTGAGGGCTTGAGCCACGTCTCGTTGATTAAAAACACGTCAATTTTGTAATCATGGAGGAAATTAATTAATTCCTCCTTGTGTGAGATGACAGAGCCATTGGCGTTCCAATAGGCTGTCTGCAAATTAACAATTTTTTGATGGTGTCTAGACATAATGAGTGTTTAGGAGAGCTTGGATTTTTGCCAGCTCCTTGGTGGCATGTTGAATTGAAAATTGAAGCGCAGTCGCTTGTTCGACTAGCGCCTTAAAGTGGACCGGGTCCATGGGGGGAGGAGGAGACTTAGCAGAGGACGTGCTCTGCGAGGCTTGGTCGGCCTCCGGCTCTCTGTCCAGCCGGTATTGCTGGCTGGTGGTTTGAGAGGGAGAAGCCCTCTTAGCCTGGTGAGAGGCGCGGGGGTTATAGTAGTGGGGTTCTGGCCACTTGCGGGGGGGAATTTGGACTGGGCGGTTAGGGATGGATTGGTTGGTAGGGCGAAGAGGGGGGGTATTCAGCCAGAGAAGCTGACGGATTTACCTGCCTGATTGGGTGGGCCCGTGGGGGCTGATTTAACTCACGACTTGGTTGTTCGCGCCGGTGGGTATTGGAGGGGATTGGGTTTGAGTAACCCTGACGGTGGTTATCCCTGTTATTTCTGTAGTTTTGTTGATAGTTTGAGTTTTTATTTCTATTGAAATTACGGTTTTGAGGCCTAGCCGGGCACCCTCCGTAGTTGGCCGTATGGGCCCCGTCGCATAATGCGCATTTTGCAGGAGTGTCTCGGTTTCCTGCATTCCGAGGATCTGTGAGGTCCGGCACACTTCACGCAACGTTCGTTGGCATGGCAACACGTCGCGGAGTGACCGTGGGTTTGGCAGCGGAAGCACTGCCCCACTCGCGCTTTATTTCGCAGAGATTCCACCTGGATTCTCAGGCGGAATAGTGACGTTAGATTGTTGAAAATATCTTTAGCCGCGTCGTTTTTTACGAGCGTGACCAGGACAAGAGGGATAGGCCTCTTTGAGCGGCCATCCTTCATCCGGTGAACTGCGATCACAGGATATGAACGGATGAGTTCATCTTTGATTTCATCCGTCTGGATGTCCTCGGGGACACCCCTCAGTACAACCCTCAGGGGTTTCTCCTGGGGGAGCCTAAATGAGTGGAATTCGATTTTTTTGGCTATCAAGAGCCTTGTTACAGCTGAATGATCTTTCGGTGTTTTCGTTTGGATGTGGAGACCGTTCCCCATATTTTTAGCTGAGAAGTCGATTCCCTTATCTTCAAGAGCTCTAAATAGAGCTCTTGTCTCCGATTTCCTGTGAAGGACAATTGGAGGAATGCGTGCAATACGCGGCGAGGTTCCGGCAACCACGGAGGGCTGGGGCTGAGGGCGACGGAGTCGGCGAGTCCGACCTTAGTTGTGCGAATTTATTTGTTGATGTTATGGGTGAGGGCGATCTTGATCGCCTATTCGAAATCATTTTTTTAGGATTGGGCGAAGCCCTGGGAGAATTGACGGGGGTCAGGGAGCCTCCTGAGGCCACGCGAGATCGTTTGCGACCCTCAACTCTAGTGAAGGGTATGTTTTCTTCCATATCCGAACACTCGGAAGACGAGAAATCCTCCATCGTCACCAGATTTGTCTGGGATCGTTGGCTCCCCGCGCGGGGGGAGGGAACATGCCGTGGTGAGGGAACTGATTGGATGGGTGACTGGTACGTCGCGTATTGAGACGGACCTTGGCTCAGTGCAGCCATTTCCTCGTTAACTAATTGCGACAAGTGAGCTTTCTCCTCTGGAGAGAGTTCCTTGTCCAGACGCGCGATAAGGAAGGTGGCGAGGTTGTTTTCAAAAACAGCGGCGGAATTCATATTGAGAAGTTTAGTTATTATTATTATTCAATCGTGAAATAACTGCTTTAAAACTGTAATTTTTGTAGAAAGCGAACGTGAAGGGAAGCTAATTGCCTGAAAATTGTAAGAATTTCGGCCGGGCGGGCGTTGGAATGCTGCTAATTGCTTTTGTAAAAGTGAAAGTTGCTCTTCGTTGCGCGGCTAATGGGATTTTAATTGCCCTTAGGTCGGCGTTTTTCTAGGAAACGGAGCACGAGCTTGAAGCTATGCACGATTTCTAATTTTTTTTATGTTGTTATGCTGAAATATTTGAATTTGAAATTATTATTTGGGCGTGACTCGTAGGTAAAAAACGCGGGAGAAATATTACTTTGTTTAAAATATGAATGTAATGTATCGTACAAAAGACCGCGAATGGCAAAAAAGATTACGGATAATTTGGAACAGACTACGGATAAATAACTTGTAGGTAAGGATTTTAGTGATTTTATAATTGACTTTTTAGCTGAACGTGAACTCTGTACAACAACAAAGGTAAGGAACAAAAGCATCGACTTACTGAGGGCTGGAATGGAGCTGCTTTTGGCACTTTAGGCACACGATCACACACGATCACACACACGATGCTTGTAGATGTGCCGAGCTGATTTATAGGTTAAAACCCGGTAGATGAACGGTCTTACTCTTCTTTCAAACGGAAATTCAATTAACCGGGTGAATAAACCGCAAAAGTTCAAAGCACTTGCACTTGGCTGGATACACACAGAATAACTGGTCACTGAGTTTAACGATTGTTTTGATTAAATAGAAACTAAAAGCAAAGCAAAGATCGCGAAACTTGAAGCCAATAGCTTACGCGATAAATATCACGAAAACAATTGGAAAAGACACTTTATACCACTGAAGATTGTTTAAGTAAAAACACAATAGCAAGGAGTTCACTACGGATGGCGCAGAGAGGTGTTGACCCCGGATATTCGTGGTAAAATTGCCAAAAAATATCGAATTTCAAATGGACGTTCGCTGCCTCTGAATATCCTCTCTCAACTGATTTGTTCTGGTGAAATTCCTTGTTATATAGAATATCGCGCGGCGTCTGACTTTTCAATACAATTTGAAACTTGAGTGATTGACAGTAAAAATTTAAGTATACTGAAATATTTTTTATGAAAGAATTTGGTTCTTATTCACTCCGAGATTATGGAAGGATTTTTATTAAAAATGTAACGAGCGCCGTTAAAAAAACCGGCGAAGGCACTGTCGAGCGTTTTACTTTAAAATTCAGTAGCAATTTCATATAGAAGGTAAAAGGTCATGCATGCGCGCGCCAGTGTTGCCATTCGTCGGGACTTCCCAGTACGATAAAATAATGTTCACAGTTCCTACAGTGGTAATGTCCAAACTCCGAAACATGGAAAACAGGGTAGAACCGTACCTTCCATAATCACGCTTATCTTGATCACCATATCTTCTGCTCCTGGGCTGTCAAATACGACAGTATTCGCGGAAAGACCTTTGTCGATGTCAGAAGCTCGAGTAAACTTTTCGCCATGCCTCTTGAGGTTGAGATGGTTATTGCCGTAACCTGCACAAGCCATGCGCCAAGAGAACGTACCGTGATAGTCAGTGTGAAACGCACACCATCCTTCTTTTTCACCTTGAGGATTGCGTGTTTAATTTCGTCTCTAAAGGTGATAGCCGAGAACATGAAATTCGTGTGCTTGGTTAGCCAAACTCTGTTTATATCTGTATACACCGCTCCTAGATTGCATGGGTCAGTTCCACGGTGTGCCAAGACTGCTCGCTGCAGCGAGAAGTTCCAGAAAGGACAACCAAAGTATCCGTTCGGTTTCCGTTGCGGAATTCGTAATCACAGTCAATATGTCTTACCTGCAAAGGTCACCAAATCCATTTTTCTTGCGTCATCTTCGAAAGGAGTGAGTGTTTCCAGGATATCCTTTAATTCTTTACCTTCATATCTGTACTTCAAACTGGTGGCGGTAATCATCTTAAATCCGGAACTGCACTCGGAGCAGGCACGCAGGTAGATCGATGGATTAATGGATTCTCAGACGGGAGTATTGAAGAGCGGAATGAATAGAGACACCTGCAACAATTCCATTTATGAAATATTTGTAAAATCATTAATTAATATCAACTTTGAAATTCCAAAACTGATCTGCCGGAAAATGGAAACGGGTTTCTGATCAACCCGACTAAAACACAAATCGTAATTATCGGCAACCAAACTAAACTTACTTTTAACTTAACATTTTCTGCTTTTCATAAAAATGGATTAATTAACCAAGCTGGTACCACAAGTTCCTGCAAGTCTTTGAATCGTATATATCTTCGATAAGGGCGTCAATGTGGCTACAGTATGTTTCCAAATCAAAATCCTTGAGCGTATTTTCTAATTGTTGTAAAGAAGGCAACTGCTGGTATTTTCGCCGACAAAAATTATTTTGATATAATTTGAGTTTATTGATAAAGCTCAATACAACTCCTTTGGCTTTGATAAGGCTGATATTGTTTCCTCGAAGTTTTTTATTCATCTTTTCGAATATATCCGAAAGGTAGGCAACGTCATTTCGTAGTAATTTCTATTCGTTGCATATGTTTTCATTGTTTACATTCAAAAACTCATAAAATCTTTTTAAACAATTTCCTTTCGATAGCCATCCTACTTCTTTCTGTATGTAAGATAAGTCTTTTGAATTCTTCATCATTTTCTTCACACAGTTGACGGAATAATCTATCATGCAAGGGATGAGACTTTATTTGATGGGAAGATTTGTGATGTCTTCCGCTAAGATTTTTTGCAACTAAATGTTGACGGTGAATGATGCAGTGAATTGTTGAAACATTTGGTACTACATTTTTCAACCTTGATACAAAACCACGATGTCGACCAACCTTAGACGGTGCTCCGTCAGTAGCACGAACAATCACATTAATAAAAGGAATATTTTTTCGGTGAAAAAGTTTTCGAGGGTTTCAAATACTAATGCGCCGGTCGTTTTAGTAGTAAGTAATTTTGCAAATAATATTTCTTCAATAATTTTTTCATTCTTCACAAATCGTACATAAGCAAGAACAGGGTGGCGCAATAGAACGTGCATGTTTTAAACATAGGTAAAAAATAAATACTATAAGGATAGTTGAAATAAAAGATATGATAAAGTAATTAAATGAAGTTTATTTTATAAAAATAACATTGTCTAAATGACTGCCCTCTCTGAAACGGCACTCCTCTAATCGCGGGCGGAGATTAGTGAAAACTCTCTTCAGTAATAGTAATGCTGGTGTGATTGCTGCCATTTCACTATGGATACTCTGCTTCAGCTGAGTTATGTTTAGAATTGAAATTAATACATAATGATTATAATAATTTTGTACTTTGTTCCACTTTCACCAGGAACGGTTTCATCCTACTACGGACATTTTCAGCAGTCTGAAAATGTCTAAAAATTTTCAGCAGTGGAACAAAGTACAAAAGTGTTTTAATTTCAATTCTAATACAATGAATTCCACCACGAATTAACAGGCCAAAAACTAGACTCGTGACTGATGTTTCTCGGATTGTTGATGTAGACTTTGTTTTTGAGGTGTCCCCACAAAAAAAAAGTCAGGAGGCGTTAGATCTGGGCTACGTGGGGGGCCATGGGATATCACCTCATCACCTCTTTTAGAAATTAGTCTGGCTGGGAACATCTGTCTCAGAACCGCCATAGAGTCATTTGATGTGTGACTGGTAGCTCCGTCTTTTTGAAACCAAGTCCTTGAACTCACTATTCTTGATCTCTCAAGTTCTGAAGTAAAAAATCCTTCTAACATCGCCACATAGCGGTCGGCGTTAACAGTGATGTTTCGTTCTCGCGAATCTTCAAAAAAGAAAGGTCCAATAATTCCTTTGCTCGAGATTGCTGCCCGTGCAGTCACTTTAGGGCTATGCAGCGGTTTTTCGTGCTTGAGTTTCGGATTTTCACTTTAGGTGGTCCTGGCATGGGGGCTGTCTCATACTGACATCGCCGGTACGAGCCTGAAATTTAAAATTGCTGTGGTTGTTTTCTATCCACGGGTGATTTTGTCCGGACTTGTTGTTATTTGCATGTTTATTATTATACCATGGTTTGTTATAATTATTATTAAAGTTGTTGTGAGGTTTGAATGAATTTTGTGGCGGTGTATAATTTGGACGCATAAAGGGTTTGTACGGTTGGTTTTGTCCAGGTCGTGAAAAATTATAATATTCCATTTGTGACGATATAGGAGTCCGTTTGGATCGCTGGTGGAGTTCGCCATGCGCTTCCAACATTCTAATTTCGGTGCATAAGGCATCGTAGTTTTTTGTAAAATTTGCGCACTTAATGTGTGTTGGTGAGAGGTTTAGTAATGTGTTTCTAGCCGTACCTTTGTGTGGTTCCATCAATATGTGAGCGCTAGGTCCCCCATATTGATCTGAACATTTTATTTTTATCGAAAATAGAATTTTTATTGATCTTGTGGATTATTTAGGAGAAATCTTTCTGACCGCGATGGAAGTTAATTAACTCCGTTTAGAGTAACGTTATAGACTTGTTGTCCGCACATTCCGTTTTTAACGTTTCTAATATTGTGTCGATATTATTATCATGGTCACACATTAGGATTACTTGGAGCGCTTTTCCACGTAATCTCGAGATTACTTTCTCAATATTACTTGGCGTATTGCCATCTCTGGTTATATACCCCTAGCAGATTTCACAAAGAGGTTTATTTCTTGCGGAGAGCCGCCGTATTCCAAAATTGATTCTGAATATTGTTGAGCGGGTCTATTTATTCATTGGGCTGTGCCATTTTTAGTGATTTTACTTTACACAAAAAAATATAATTTTATCTCTAACCTTTTAGATAAGGTGGGGAAAGGGATCTATCATACGGATGGGATAGATGAACAGTTGAAATGTACTCACATGTTTGTTGTTTCAGCGATCTTCGGCATCTTCGAGATAACAAATTTATTTTGTATGTGTGTGGTCCTTTATTCACTTTGAGGTATTTTAAAATAGGGAGTCCTGGCTAGTGGGCAAGTTTAACAGCTTCCTCGAATGACCCACATACTGGGCGCCAGTTAACTTCATACGTCATTGTTGTGATAAAAAATATAATTTTGGATAAAAATATCCTTTATTATGAATTATTACAATAATACAACAAATATGATACAATTTCAAAAGGAATTATCAACTGTTCACACTGTTGTCACAGTGGGCATGCACGTGCCAGTGTTGCCGTTCATCGGGATTTCCCAGTACGATAAAATAATGATGACAGTTCCTACAATGGTAATGTCCAAAGTCCGAAACATGGAATGAGGGGTAGATCCGTACCTTCAATAATCACGCTTAGCTTGATCGCCATATCTTCTACTCCTGGGCTGTCAAATGCGACAGTATGCGCGGGGAAGCCTTCGATGTCAGAAACTTGAGTAAACTTTTTGCCTGCCTCTTGAGGTATTTAATGGTTATTACCGTAACCTGCGCAAGCCATGCGCCAAGAGTTAACTTCTTACGTGGTTTTTATTATAAAAAATATAATTTTGGATAAAAATATCCTTTATTATTAATGATTACAATAATACAACAATGTGATAC
Organism: Halesus radiatus; assembly: GCA_022606495.2. Classification (NCBI taxonomy): domain Eukaryota; kingdom Metazoa; phylum Arthropoda; class Insecta; order Trichoptera; family Limnephilidae; genus Halesus; species Halesus radiatus. The sequence goes on from JAHDVE020010233.1 coordinate 22,541, forward strand.
AATTAAAACTGGAATTATCAAGTGAGCAATTCCACAAGCATAGTGCTTGGATTCAATCCACAAGATAGATTAAACTCTGTGAGGCGGTGGAGCCCTTTATATAGTCCCCGGTCCTGGTGTAGGGCCGTGTGTCCATTTGGGTCGTGATGATATGCCGTCTATTAGGTTACTGACCAGCTGCACGTGTAAGTCCAATAGTCCGTTTTAGCATTGTAATTACTAAATTAAGTTTAGGTTCAATTAGGTCTTCTGCCGAATGCATGCTCTGATTAGCATTTTAATTACTAGGTGAGGTGAAGCGTAGGGCGTAGAGGGCAATCAGCATTGTCTACTCGGAAGTGATGTACATCGGTGGCGGTTAACTCGGGAGGTAATTTAAATGTAGGAACTATGATCTGAAGCTGATGAACACTCAGACAGGAATCTCTGTTATCCCCCTGACGTTTGGGACACTGTTCAGTGTGCATGCGCGCACCTGTGTTCCCATTCGTCGGGACTTCCCAGTACGATAAAATAATTATGACAGTTCCTACAATGGTAATGTCCAAACTCCGAAACATGGAATGAGGGGTAGAACCGTACCTTCCATAAGCACGCTTATCTTCCACGGTGAGCCAGGACTACTCGCTGCAGTGAGAAGTTCCAGAACGCACAACCAAAGTATCCGTCCAGTTTCCGGCAATCCGTTGCGGAATTCGTAACCACAGTCTGAATACGTCTTACCTGCAAAGGTCACCAAGTCTCTTGTACTTAGAAAAGGTTCCAAATCCATTTTTCCTGTGTCATCTTTGATAGGAGTGAGTGTTTCCAGGATATCCTTTAATTCTTTACCTTCATGTCTGTACTGCAAACTAGTGGCGGTAATCATCTTAAATCTGGAACTGCACTCGGAGCAGGCACGCAGGTGGATCGATAGATTCTCAGATGACAGGAGTAAAATCATTAATTAATATCAGCTTTGAAATGTCAAAACTGATCTGCCGGAAAACGGAAACGGGTTTCTGATCAACCCGACTAAAACCCAAATCGTAATTATCGGCGAGTTGCCATTCGTCGGGACTTCCCAGTACGATAAAATAATGATGACAGTTCCTACAGTGGTAATGTCCAAACTCCGAAACATGGAATAAGGGGTAGAACCGTACCTTCCATAATCACGCTTATCTTGATCACCATATCTTCTGCTCCTGGGCTGTCAAATACGACAGTATTCGCGGAAAGACCTTTGTCGATGTCAGAAGCTCGAGTAAACTTTTTGCCATGCCTCTTGAGGTTGAGATGGTTATTGCCGTAACCTGCACAAGCCATGCGCCAAGAGAACGTACCGTGATAGTCAGTGTGAAACGAACACCATCCTTCTTGTTCGCCTTGAGGATTGCGTGTTTAATTTCGTCTCTAAAGGTGATAGCCGAGAACATGAAATTCGTGTGCTTGGTTAGCCAAACTCCGTTTATATCTGTGTACACCGCTCCTAGATTGCATGGGTCAGTTCCACGGTGTGCCAAGACTGCTCACTGCAGCGAGAAGTTCCAGAAAGCACAACCAAAGTATCTGTTCGGTTTCCGGCAAGCCGTTGCGGAGTTCGTAATCACAGTCTGAATACGCCTTACCTGCAAAGGTCACCAAATCTTTTGTCCTTGGAAAAGGTTTCAAATCCGTTTTTCTTGCGTCATCTTTGATAGGAGTGAGTGTTTTCAGGATATCCTATAATTCTTTACCTTCATATCTGTACTCCAAACTAGTGGCGGTAATAATCTTAAATACGGAACTGCACTCGGAGCAGGCACGCAGGTGGATCGATGGATCAATGGATTCTCAGATGACAGGAGTAAAATCGTTAATTAATATCAGCTTTGAAATGCCAAAACTGATCTGCCGGAAAACGAAAATGGGTTTCTGATCAATCACAATTATCGGCAACCAGCGAATGCTCACCAAACTAAACTTACCCTCCCCCCGATCATTAATTGACACTGTTAATTCACCTAATTATTTTTAAAATGTTTTTCATTTGTTATCTGAGGACTCTCTCTTCTCTCAAGTGATGAGAGAAGAACCCTTGTGATTCGCATCCACTGCACAGTTCCTACATACCCCCCCATCAGCATTTCACCCTCATATGAGGTAACAACATGTAGATGGACAAAAGTCTTAAAAGTAAACCTACATGTATATTATAAACAAAAGTGAAGATGCAAAACATACGGCTTGTAAATATATCACAAAAAAATTACAGGTACATCTAGAATCATAAGTGGTTTATTAACATAATGCCCAAAGTCCGCTTGATTTTTAGTGTCTGGGATACGACATCAACCGGCAAGTTTGCTTGTAGAGTCTAGGAATTACGTTCAGCTGGCTCATATTATAGTCTACAAATAAAAAGTGGTTTTGAAAATTTTATCCGACAACGTCATATAAAGAAGTTGGGTTTTATTGTGACTACATCATGTTACACAGATATGGTAAGTTATTGTTCATATTTCTCAGGGATATGGTATGGGAAACCACGTCATATCGTTACGAAATATGTCAAAAAAATTAAGTGATTAAAAAATGTATGTACAGGGTGTTTTTATTAGAGGTATAAAAAATCGTTTTTTTTAGAGGTATACAAATTCAAAATGAAAAAAAAAACACATTAAAATAATGTTGATGTCTATGATATTGGCTTTATTTAATGGATAATTTTATGCCATTATTGTTTAAATATGATTTCGGGCGTATGAGTGCCACTAGCTCGAATGAAGCGTAATCGTGAAGTCCAATTGTCGACAAGTTTATCGAGCAACTGGGGCCGTAGATCGGCAATAACACGGCGAATGTTGACTTCCGAATGGTCCAACGTCTCTGGTTTATCAGCACAGACTAGTGACTTCACATACCCCCCAAGAAAATAATCTAATGGCTCACACCATCATGAGAAATGAACGTAGTGCACGATAAGTTTAGCGAACCGAACCATGATTTTCAAAATAAATTTGCACAATTTGCAAGCGCTGTTCTGACGTCAATGGTGAAATGGCAAAACGTACTGACTACATATCAACTGTCAAATTGACAGTCTGTAGAAACAATGTTGCCAGTTTAAAAACCAAACCTCTAAAAAAAACACCCTGTCTATGGTCAACTAACCTCACATACTGATTGTGGTGAAAGGCGTGACTTAATATTTTCATTAAATATGGAAAAAGAAAATCATCATATGCCGGTAAAGGGAGCAAACGTCATTGTACTGAATAAATTTAAAAAAATAAAAAAACATTGTGTTTCTACGAACACATGGTACATAACGTCATGTATTTATAAAAAAACATGGTAGACATTATTAAAAAAAAAAAAAAATTCTTATGAAAATGGTAAAAATTACATCGCAGTTCAATGTGGAAACGTACCGCATCATATTGTATAAATACGGGGGAAACTACATACATTTATATGGTATGGTAAAAAAACATTATTTTTCTTACAATTACACGAAGTGAAATAAACAAGAGCTACAGAAAAAGAATGGCACATACATAATTCAAGAATGAAGCAATGACAAAGAGAGGACAAAAATATACATTTGAGAGAACAAGATTTGAAACAAGATTACAGGAGATACCTGTAAATCTTGTTTCTTTTGTAAATTGGTCTATTGCTTGTTTTTCATTTTCTTTTCCATGATTTGTGGCCATATTTCCTTTACACTACAGCGAGTACAGTAATGAGTTTAATACTCCCGCAACTGAAGTGTTTGGCCGCAGCTTACATATTTTTCCAAAGTTAGATGCTGTTAGCCGCTTAGGCCTTTCAATTGCCCACAAATTATTATCGCTTTGGCCCATAGTATTCCATTCGAGTTCTTCCTTATTCGATGATTCTTTCAAAAATTCCTCTTTTTTCGTTTCAAACAATTCAGGCGTTCATATCTGGTTCTAATTCCAATTGACCATAATTTTCATCGAGCCCTGTAACTTTTTTCTCTTTTCTGTTGTGTTTTCGTAATACTTAAGTTTCCTTTTTTTGACACATCTGTGTTTTCTCCTTCGAACATCGTCTTCTTTCTATAAAGTGCTTTGTGTATTTGCCAGGACTGTGGCCTTGGATTTTTTTCTGTATTCGTGAATGGGTTGCCATTTCACGATTCCATGAAGTTACTGCTCCAAAACATCTTGCTTGGTATGATCCTCTTCTAGTAAAATTTACTCTTTTTCCGCCTATAAATTTGGCAATAATGTTGTTGAATTACTCCACAGTGTTATTTGTCACGTCAATAATAAGACTTTCTGCATTTGCTATTAGAGACAGCAACAATTGTTGGATATCAGTCCATATTCCACAATCTTGAAGATCGCTTACTAAATTTGGATCATTAGTATACTTTTCCGACTTGCAATAGTATGACGAACATTTTTTATGATCACCAAACGCATGGTTTGCGGCATTTTTTATGTCCATTTTCAGATTTTTTACTTTATCACTTTGTGCCGTGTTTTCTTGCTCTTTTCTGTAATTTACTGCTCCAATTATAGCTTTTCTCATGCATAAAACGTTTGCATCAACCTTTTTCCTTATGTGAACTGGTACAAAGCCTTAAGCGTTGTTGGTTTTTTTTCCAAGTGCTTTAATTTTGTTGCAAAAATGGCGAAGCAAGTGATTTTTGCACTCTATTTTTTGTGCTATGAGGTTGGACCCTTATGGCATTTGTTGCATTATTTTTTCATGATGCTGGAGTCTCCATCACCAACTAGTTTGTTGAATTTCAATCCATGCATTTCCATGCTTCTCGAGAACCCTTCTGCTATAATGTGGGCTTCCATGGCATTAGCACTGTCACATGGCAGTTTTTGAAGCACCTGTGCTCAGATGCTTCTATATGTAGTTTTGTAGCTGTAGCACAAATGAACCAGTATGAGTTTCTCACTCCCAGAAATAAAACCTTTTTAGTTCGCAGTCCAACAATGCACCCCGCACCAGATGAGGAGCTAAATCCACTTTTATATGACCTCTTTGCCCAAGAGCCATCTGCAACCACCGTTACCAAAGGATACCCACCCTCGTCTATGTCACCATTCAAAATGGCTAGCCTTTTTTCTTTTTCACCAATTGTGATCATTTCTTCTATGGCACATTCTTCAATTGTTAGCGCTAAACATTGTTCTATATTCATGTAAGTTGAACGATCCATATTTGGCATATTTAATACAACACAAATTTCATTCCATTGTGAATATCCATTTCCTGTACATACTACTCCTTCGACGACAGCGGTATTTACGGACACTTTCAGTTTCGGGTCTTCGGAGTGTACATATTCTATTTTCTTGCACATTTTGTACTCGAAAACATATTGGCTTAGAAAACCATTTCGTCGTTTCTTCGCAAATCTTAAATCGGAAAATGTGCAGTTGGTGTGTACATGCTTTATATTCGAAATCTCTGAAAACCAATATTTTATATCAACAATTCTGCGATCCTCGTGAATATGCGTTTCATCAATATGGTCTGGTTCTATCACCATATCATCAAGCGTTGTTAATGATGAGGAGCTTGCGTTTTCTTCTATATTTGGAGAAAATGATGCATCCCTGGAAGTTTCACGCATTTGTGAAGATCTATCTAAATTTCCAGCAGCAGTATTGATGACATCCATATCCCTATAAATAAAAAAAGTACCTAATTATTTATTTTCATTTTACTTATAAGTAAGACCCAATGTTTTTAGAGTTACGCGAAGGGGTCAATTTAGTCCCAAATTACTAAACCAAAACAACATGCCTGATGCTTTACTAATAATAAGAAGATGAATGAATGATGAGCGCTGAAGACATCTCATGGGACGCGTACGATGGAACGCTTCATCTTGCCTGCGCACACATGCAGATTAGGGGAATACCTATTGTTGAAATTTCTCAGCGACCGGGTTTCTTCTTAATTTTCGCATAGGAACAGGTTTCAAAACATCATTTTCTAGTGACATAGTATGACATTTCCTGCAGCTCTTCATTAGTTAAGGGTTCGCCGTGTGATTTTAACCGAGTCTGAATATCATCTTCATCGACACCTTAGGCTTGGCTATAATTTTAATATCTTTGACAATATTTTGAATATCATTTTCGTAATTCATTTGATCATCAATTTCTCTGAACAACCTTTTCCAAACGCCCTTCATACAAGGTGGGTGACTTCATTCCACGCTTCGTCGATGTTTCTGATAGCTTTCATAATATCAAATTGTTTCCACCAAACCCGCATGGCATCTCTATCACCTATCTCTATCACCTGTGCCTTGATCCATAGGTTGTAAGATGGAAGTCGTATTTGGAGGTAAGAATACCACTTCCACGGGAAAATCGGTGCACGGAGTCTCAAGCTCCAGGGGATGTCCCGGTGCATTGTCCAACACTGAAAGAGCTCGAAGTTCAACTCCAAAATCATGGCAATAATTGTTTTTGGCAGAAACAAGTTTTAAACCAGTTCATAAATAAATATAATGCCTTCCAAGGTTTACGGTTACTTCGCCAAAAAACTGGTAAATTGTTTTTATAATAACCTCTCATGGCATGAGGACTTTCCCATTGATAAATTAATAATGGTTTTTCTTTCAGTGACGATCTTTGGCTGCTTTAAATTCGGAAGCATTCTTCTCTTCTATGGAAACAAATGTGCGTACTGGTATTCGTTTCCAATAGACTCCCGTCTCATCTATGTTAAAAATTTAATTTGGTGGATAATTTCTCCTTTGCACAATTTCACTGAATTCTTATCAGATATTTTTCAGCTGATTCCATGTGTACCAGACGTGTTCCGGCACACAAGCGAACTGTAGAGGCCTGCTGATCCCAATCTACGAAGCCGTCTGGAGTGGAGGGGGTGGCGTCCTATCGTTCCTTTAGCAAGGAGGAAACAACGACGATTTCTGTATCACTTTGCCTTTTGCACAAAATTCCTTTTTCCTCCTGCGGCTGTACAAATCCGTTTGCACAATATACACTTTTGTGTTGCTCTGCGTGCCTTGTCCGTGGTCATTCGATGGTCTGGTTCCGTGAGTGTTGGTCGTCCGGGAGAAGGTCCAAGAGTCAGCGGGGGGTCAAAGAAGAAGAAGGCAGGTCGGTTTCAAGTAGAGCGAGGTAGAGCGGTCGGTGGAGCAGAGGTGATGGCGGTTCGAGTGTCGCTGGATGACTGCCGATTTTCTTTAAGGTATTTTAATTAAGGGTATTTATTTTAAGAAGAAGATAGTGATCAAATTGGAACGGATAAAAAAATTAAGGAAGAGAAAGAGAAAGAGACGAAAAAATGTAGACACAAAATATTAATTAATTTTTGTTTGAAACGTAAAAATCATACGTGTTTGTTTTACATGCATTTTTACGATGGGATTGCAACTTTTTTGCCATTCTTTACGAATTAAATTTTTTTCTCTAATAAGATTTTTGATCTCTTCGGGGATACCATATCGACTTGTGTCATTGGGAATGTCAACGGATGCCTCGTTGATGCAGGATTTTATTGAGTTTATTAACTTAGAAGTGGCTGTGTTAAGACTAACGTCGTCGGGAATGAAGTTGGCATTGTCATAGTTTAATTTAATAACTCGATGAGTTTAGGCCATTTAATTTTTTTCCGAGTTGGCTTATGTGCGACCAGTGAATTCGAACCACCTGTCAGTGTTAAAAGAACAGGGTTATGGTCGGATGCGAGTTCGTTTAGTACTTTTAAGGAGTGTACATGACTTGTGTCTTTGAGGATGATAATGTCAATTACATCCGGTCTGCCGTTTGGTGGATAAAGGGTGGGTAGATCCGGAGCGTCTATGGCGATTGAATTAGATAGAGAGTATTTGGCAAGATCTCTGCCTTTTTTGTTGTCATTCTGGCTATGCCAAGAGCCGTGTTTAGCGTTTAAGTCACCCGCTATAATAGTGGGAACGTTTTCGGAGAGAAGTGAATCTAATTCTGAAGGAATTAAATGTCGTTTGGGAGGACTGTAAACAGATATGAATTATGATATGAAATTTACTGGGCCGGAAGAAGTATTGATTTTAACCGCAGTGGATTCAATGTTTTCATTAGAGAATGAATGTGCTAGACAATGGTCAATGTTACTTTTAACGAGAATACCTGTGCCGCCTCCTTTAGTGGTGGTTTTGTCGTCTCGGAATATGTTATAATTTGGTATTCTCAGGTTGCGTGACCGTTTTAGCCACGTTTCATGTGTGGCAAATCATTACCGGCATGTTTCAGTAGTTGTGAGGGCAAAAGTATGTTGAATTTTAAATGATAAATATTTTCTTCAGCAAAACATTCTCTCATGTCAGGCGCAATATGGTCCAGTGTTGGATTAAAAACAGTTCTTTTCCAATATGTCATAGCATCATCATTATGATTGCAGTTTTCCCCGTGTCTTTGTCTGCCTGTAAGACGAGGAACACTCATTTCCACTTTTATCTCTTCCGTGGCTGCCTTCGCCTCTTCAACAATACAAGCAAAGTGGCTATCAGCATTCGCTCTCATGCCGTCACCTTGAGTAGTACTCTAACGAGTTCCTTTTTTTTCGGTTCGGTCTCCATTTGCTTGTCTGCAATTTGCTTTCTTCACATGAACCATCCTTTTTCTTATTTCATTGCCCCTTTTATAAATACGTTTTTTCACATGCAAAATGCATTCCTTCTTTTTAACGGTGAGATTGTCACCATTAGGCTTAGCTTCCAGCAATATCTTGAATGTCTTTGTATCCCCGTCTCCTATGTAAAATCCGTATTTTGCACTATGTACTTCCTCAGATCTCTTGAAAATTTCGATTATGCTGTCAACCTCCATTTTTCCAGCTCTGCCTTCTTGATTCACGTTGCACTTCGATTTGTGCGTCGCATACCATGCCTCGTACTCGACAGTCTTCTCTCTTCCCTTCCAAAATAAACATTCTTTGCAAAGGCTCGACTTGACGGCAGCATCTAGGACTTTGTTTGTGTAGCTCGAATGAAGAGCAATCGTGAAGTCCAATTTTCGACAAGTTTATCGAGCAACTGGGGCCGTATATCGACAATAACACGGCGAATGTTGACTTCCAAATGGTCCAACGTCTCCGGTTTACCAGCACGGACTAGTGACTTCACATACCCCTAAAGAAAGTAATCTAATGGTGTGAGGTAACACGATCGTGGAGGCCAGTTCACAAGTGTTTAAAAACCACACCTCTAAAAAAACACCCTATACTAATGATGATTTTGAAAAGCATTCATAGGATATCGCAAATATTTCATGTGAGATTGTAAATCATGTGAGTATGACAGGATTTGTCAGTGACAAATATGTCTTTTAAAATGACAATATAGTATTTCTTATATAATCTAATGACTTTTTAGATATTAAAATGGGTAAAACTCGATTACTCGATACTCTGCCTCAGTAGAAAAATACATAATTTAAAAAAAAAGAAATATACTGTTAGGTTCATAAACGTTTGCCAACTGTAAAAAATTAATACTTGTTAAATTATTACATTAATAAACATACCTAATCAGCATTACTCCCTCCTCTCGAATCGTTTTCGTACGGATAATAGAGGCTGCTGGCTATTTTGAAGAATTCGTGCATTCTCTCTAGATGGTCAGGAACCGATCTCTTCCAGAGAAATTCGCACAAGTAACCCTCGTAATGGCGATCGCTCCTACCATATCTCTGGACATTCGCCCGAACTTCCCACTAACAGCGTTCGATGTTTTGAGTGTGGCCACCAGTCGATGGATCCGCAAAATTTAAGATATGATTTACCTTCAAATGTATATATCCCTCATCTTGAAGGCAATCATACGCTTTCCAGCAGTCTGAAATGATTGTTGTGCCGGGTAAAATATAATCTTTTATTAAGTTTAATAAAGTGTCTTTCGATCTATTTTCCACGGCACAAACAAACATTTTATTTGTTTCACGCTCAAAACCACCGAAAATCCATTTGCCGTCAATTACACGTCCCCTGTTATATTTCCTCTTCCCTATCTTGTCCTCATCAATTTCGACGGTGATGCCCACACCATCAATTTTTCCCTTAACTTTGAAGCACCGGTTGATGCATACTTCCCTGCAGTATGACGACCAGTCCATTACCGTCCCAGGGCTCATTTTTAATTCTTTCTGAATTAACGTCGTTCTGGGTGGTCGCAAAACTGCCCAGAGTAATACAAAGTTTCATATACTTTCCACGGAAAGATGTGATTTAGAAAAAAAAGTCCCATTTCGAGCCGAGACACTAAAATTACACCAAATTTTTTTTTTATTATTAGAACGTTCCAGTTATTGTTTTTTGGCATAGGGGAGAAGTGGCACGAAAGTGCCAGTTTACTAAATGGAGCAAAAAAATATATTTTTAATGAAAGAAATGATGTTTTTATTTTCTTTGTGTATTATTTATTTTATAAAGTAGGTAATTTCATACGAAAAAACCTTGAACTCTATAAAAAAAATCAATGAAACTAACTTTTAAAAAAATGTGTCTTTTGGCTCTTTCATAACATTTCGGTATTAAAAGAGCTACTAAAAGTTATGAAAGAGCCAGTCTGTATTATAAAGTGTAATTGTGAAAATTATGCAAAATAATAATAATTGTACTATTAAAAAATAACAAAAAGACAATTCAATTAAAAAATCCTTTTTAGAAACTAATGACATTTTCAGTTTTTATTTTTTTTATTCTACCATTCATTTTAAGTAATTCAAACAAACGCTTTAATCTTAACATATTATTCAGTGATACCTATTAAATATATAATCTTAACATATCAGAGGTGGATTACTTTTTATTAGTAACTATTTCGAAAATTAAACAAAATAACAAATAATATCTTCTATCAAAAACAACGTCGTTAAATCGTTATGAACTTCAAAAAAATGGTCACTTTGAGGTCTTCACTATCTATTTGCTTAAGTTTAAGATTCAGACTTTTCGGGAACTTTGGAATGTATAATGTAATTTTCTTAAAATTAGAAACATGTCTTGCAAAAGAAATTAAATGTTCCCTTAATGCCACAGGATTCATGAGCCCAATCAGAATAAATTTTGCACTGAAACCAATCTTGATCACTGTTTTCGTAGGATTTGCTGCAAACTACGCAATTATCACAATTTTTTATTTGTTTTCGAGTTTGTTTTGCTTCGAACAACCTTATTTTTTACTTCAGCCAATACGATAGAGTCGGACGAATCAGAGCCATCTGGCAGTGGGGAATTTTCTTGTTTTTTTCTTGATTTTCTATAAAGGGTTTTTGTAGACTGTTTTGTGGTCAATTTCATAATTATCTTTGGCTTCTTTGCATTACCCTCCTTCTCTTCTATTTTTTTCTTTTCCGGAGTGTCAGTTACGATGGAAGATGACATTTTTTTATTATTGCGTGTCGTGTTTTGTGTTGGCCCCGCTTTAGAAAATGGTCTTATCATTTCCGGTGATATAATTTGTTGCCTGGAAGTACTCGGAATCGCAATCGTAGGGGTAGAGGTAGAGGTTAAATGGGGAGATGTTCTGATGATCTGGTCTGTTACAACCTCATTTTCTTTGAGAGCTTCAAGTGTTTGTAGAAGGTGGAGGTGTTGAGTTAGTTTCAATATTTTTCTTGTCCAAGTTCAACTCATTACCATCGTTTGACTGTGATGGATCAGGTCTATCAGTGATATATGAAGATAAAAATTCTTCCTCATTAAATATGTTAGAATTTAAGGGGTAAATTGGGGTTTTCAAGAATCCTTGTGTTATATTCTGAGGACTGAAAGCTGACAGATGTGCCCCTTTTACAAGTTGCCCAACATGATAGAAATAGTCACCGTTTTGCCAGGGTTTGGTAACATCCATTCATTGATGGCAATGCGGTATCTAGTTTTGAAAGGCCCATATCAAATACTGTGACATCGAGTGGTTGTAGTTTATGACTGCAGTGCGGTGGGAATCTAACTATAATGATAGAGTTTTGTCTGGCAAATTCAACAACTCTGAGATTCACATGAGAGCTGTGATTATCCATTAATATCAATGCTGGATTCTCCTTTGATGGTCTAATATGCATCACAAAGTGTTCAAGCGCTTTAATAAAACAGTCTTCAGTCATCCATCCAGAAGTTTGAGCCAACTCTAGAGCTCCAGACGGACCATTATTTAACATAATATCTTTGTAGTTTACTCTAGGAAACACAAAAATAGGCCGTAAAAAACCACCAGCAGCATTAATAAAGAACAGAGTTGTCACTAATGTTCCTCGTTCAGCTGAGGTAATTTGCCCAATTTGTTTCGAACCTCTTTCAGCGATGACTATAGGAGGGTTGGTGACGGTGCTGCAGCCTGTTTCGTCAGCGTTAAAAATCATGCGGGGAGGAAAATTGTATTTGCGTAAAACACTGCTTAGTTTCTCAAAAAATGTGTTTACATTAGTTTTATTAAAACTTGTTGCACGGGATAGAGAAGTGCTTTCAGGTTTTCTCACAGATAAATGTTTGTGTCTGGTCATAAACCCCTTGAGCCAATCATCACTGGCAGTTTTAATTTCCTTCCATTTATCTGGGCTGATATCATTGGCCATGGCATAATCAAATGCCAGCTTCTTCGTTTGATTTCTTGTTAGGCCATAGCATATTTTAGAAGCAGTCTTTAAATAATCCGCAAGCATATTCTCTTATTTCCTATATTAGGACAGTGTTTATAAGTGACAGTGATTCACCAGAAACCTTTACTTTTTTTACTATTTTACCTAAGTATGCCCTCAATATATTTAAGACAAGTGCAGTTTTGTTTATGGACTGACCTTTTTCCAAAACTTCACTGACTACTTCTTCAATTACCGATTTTTCGGGTCTTTTTCGTGTTTTTGGACCGGGCTTTTCCATAATGCAATATCTGAAGCAAATAAATTAATAATATTGCATGTTTATGATTATGTTCTTTTATTTACAAAATTCAAATGTAGGTTTATGAAAGAGCCAGCTCTCTTATGGCCCTTCCAGCCGGCTCTTTCATAACTTGTTTGTAAAAGAAATATAACCTTCAAAATAACAACAATATGAAAACTTTTGTGGCTCAGTTTTTACGCAGCTGCAAGGCCAAATATATGCACAAACTCAATCTACAAGCCATTTACCTATATTTGTTTACAATAAAATACCAAAAAACAACTTAAATGAAGCAAAATACTTACTTTTTAGCGCCAAAAACAAAAACTCGGCGAACTGTCAAATGTTTGTGGGTGATGAGAAATCAGTGTTGCCACTTAAAAATAAAGTTACCAATCAAATCCGTTCCTAAACTACCAAAATAATGTAAGTGGCTCTTTCAAAACCTGGCTCCTTCGTGCCACTTCTCCCCTACTACGAACTTGAACTGGAATTATTAAACAGGGAGCCAACGTCGGCATGTTGTGAATTGAATATATATTAATAAATTTCTTACTTAATATTTTTAATGAGAGGCATTTTATGTGTAATTAATTTGCTGATAGGCATATTCGGTCATCTTCTTCACATAGTCCATGTATGATCGTGTGAAAAATGTTGAGATTCGTAAAGAATGCAAGGCTGATGTAAGTGTATTGAGCAAGATTAAGAAAGGGACGCTTAGATGGTTTGGGCATGTAGAGCGAATGAACGAAGAAAGGAGTGTAAGGAGAATATATGACGCGAATGTGAATGGAAGAAGAAGCAGGGGACGTCCAAGGAAGACGTGGCACGATCAAGTGAATCAAATACTTGAGTCGGGCCATGTCAGAAGTCGGAATAACAGAAGAGAATGTATGAGACGTTGTATGAAAGTGAATGAAGCAAGAAGTGTATGCCAAGATCGAGTTGTTTGGCGGTCCATCCTCTCTGCCTACCCCTGCGAAGAAACGGCGTGATGGTTAGTTAGTTAGTTAGTTAGTTCTTAACATAGTAACACTTAATGTTGTTAGCTCGGTGGACTGGATTTATTTTTCCTTTTTTTTTTTCATTCGAGGAAGAACAGTTAAAACATGTCGGTGCTTCCTTTTTGTTCGGGCAGTTCGACAATATATGATCTTGTGCGCAGTGGAGACATCTGGGCGTTTCCATTTTTTTTCTGCACTTATTTGCGGTACCACAGACAGTGGTAGCATTGGGATAATGGGTTAGAGTCTTCGACGTATATCCGCATAAATTCCAGGTTTATGTCTGATCTTTACCTTCGCATTACGCCTACGCTTCCATCAATTCCTAACTATCCTCTGCGATTGCCGCGCCCTTAGGGAGCTCCTCCCCTGATTCCTCCCCTAATAGCATTATTATTTGACTGTATTGGCAGAAATGGACGAAGAAACAAAACCTGTTTGTTGGTTTTACATTATGTGTAAAGTCCTTGAAATATATATTGTTTTAAAATACAACTAAACATTAGCAGGTTACGAATAATTTCACAATGCATGAATTCATCCTATTTCATCCATCAGTACAAGCGAAAAATGTTGCTTACGCAATCTCGCCTGGATTAGAGATGTGAATAACGGTTATTTTCCGATACAGTTTATAACGAATAACACCCGAGACCCAGTAATATAGTAACATAGTATCGTAGTATAGTCTTCCCTTTTCTATTAATAATGTTCGCATTTCACCAGTAGTTTCTAGGACGTAATTAGATAAATTTTCACTTTTTCTGTTTTTCAAATTTGCCCTTATTATAGGCAAATGTTTGGTGTCTTCTTGGATGAGATGTCGGACGTCTTCATTTTGGTCTATCAGATCTTCATTAAAATCTTGAATGTTGTAATCCCTGTGGATTCCCATAATTTCTTCCCACAATAAATGAGAAAAGGGGTACAAAGATCCTTCCAGTTTGTTGATTAAATTGGTAAATTTATCGCATATTTCGCTAACTATTTACATTCAATGTTTAATCTAATTGTATCGGACTCATATAATTTAATCTAATTGTATCGGACTCATATAATTTAATCTAATTGTATCGGACTCATATAATTTAATCTAATTGTATCGGACTCATATAATTTAATCTAATTGTATCGGACTCATGTAATTTAATCTAATTGTATCGGACTCATATAATTTAATCTAATTGTATCGGACTTATATAATTTAATCTAATTGTATCGGACTCATATAATTCAATGAGTTTTTCTTTTGTAACATTTCTTAATTCCGAGCTTTTAAAAAAATTAATTAAGGCATCAAAATAAGTGTCTAAATATCTAACTGATTTGAACCATGATTTCCAGCGAGTTATGACTGGACTTGGAAGTAGCACCGCTGGAAGATCTGGCTATCATATTTGCAAAAATGCAATATAATCTGATTTCATTTTTCTATTTTTAGTTTACTAATGTATTCATTCAGCAATTTCAACTCTTTCATGAATGTATTTCCCACCAAACTAATTTTGTGAGCCCAGCATTGAAAATGAAGCATTTTATTGCCAATTAAAACATTGAGGCTATTATAAGAAGCTGTCATATATGACGCCGAATCTGATATAAATCCTACAATATCAGAATACGAAATTTCATACTCTTTAAGAGTATCTACTATTGTTTGCGAACATGTCGTAGCATTAGCTGTATCTAAAAAATGACATGATGCTAAATACACATTTTGTTCACTTGCAGGTAACACTGCTTTAAATAAAGCTGCAAACACACATCGTCCCATTTTATTGGAAGTTTCATCCGCTATTATTACAAGAGGCTTGTTTTTTATTTCTTCTAATATTTCTTTCTTCATATCTGCTCCACATATTGGAACATATGTTCTCCGTAAATGATCTGCACACGGTAATTCACCAGATCCCTGGACATATTGACTAAAATATTGTCGCTCTGCAGGATGGTCTAACTTTGCTAGCGGTATTAGCTTTAAGACACATGCTAACCGTATTTTTTTAAAATGCAGATTTTTCTTGCCTTTTGACTACAATGTTTGGAATTGTTGATTGATGAGTATGACTTGTGGAAGGTTTTGAAGCTCTTTTTTTATGGCTATTTGATTGTAAATGTTTGGTTAAATTATCCTTCTTTTTCCAATCTAACTGACAATTACAATGCCCGCACATCAAATTATTGTCATCATTTATATAAAAACCATCTTTTTTGTATGCTGCAGCTCTTTCTTTAATTTCAACATTTGCTCCACCCATATTATTGAAACTGAAAAAATACATACAATATTAATATTTAATAAACGTTGTAATAAGTAAAATAAAATAATCTTTGACATGTAAACACTCACCAAGTGATATTGTGACGAATAATTCATTAATTTGTGGAAGAAAACAGTTCTGAATGTATGCTCGCGTGCAAATGTCAACAACACATAACCTCAAAAGATGCGAATGTCAAATGTGGCGTCATAGACCACAGACAATAAGTTAAGCATAGAGTTCGGGCAGACTGACCATAGACATTGAGAATCGATATTTGGAATAATTATTTTGCAATTTAAATTTTTTCACGTCTATTCGCATATTTCAACAATTTCGCATATATCACGTTTATCGCTTTTATTTCGCATTTATTGCAAAACGCGATAATCACGTATCTTTGCTGATAATGCTAACATATGATAAATATATGTGTACCAACATAACAACAACAAAAACGATAATCGAATGTACACAGCCCGCGAAAATTCAAAATTCACCTTTTCTTTTGAACACATCTCGTATCTTTAATCGTTTTTTTTTTTTTTGAGAAAATGAATCTTGACACTTTGGACCGGACTCATCATTGATCTTTCCACGGAATCTCCGCGTCAAACCGGGACGTATGGTAAGTCTAGTAATATCCAAACTCCGAAATAAGCAAAACGGGGTAGGACCCGTACCTACCGTAATCATGCTTAATCTTGATCACTATATCTTCAACTCCTGGGCTGTCAGTCAAATGCAACAGTATGCGCGTGGAGGCCTTGAAGGCCATGTCAGAATCTCAAATAAACTCATCACCCTGCCTCTTGAGGTATTTAATAGTTATTGCCGTGACCTGCGCGAGCTACGCGCCGAGAGAATGACCCGTGATGGTCACCAAGTACATTGTGTACAGTACTTACCTGCAAAGGTCACCAAGTCTTTTGTCCTTGGAAAAGGTTCCAAATCCATTTTTCTTGCATCGTCTTTGATAGGAGTGAGTGTTTCCAGGATATCCTTTAATTCTTTACCTTCATGTCTGTACTCCAAACTGGTGGCGGTAATCATCTTAAATCTGAAACTGCACTCGGAGCAGGCACGCGGGTGGATCGATGGATCAATGGATTCTCAGGCGGAGTATTGAAAAGCGGGATGAATAGAGACACCTGCAACAATTCCAATTATTAAATATTTGTAAAATCAACTTTGAAATTCCAAAACTGATCTGCCGGAAAACGGAAATGGGTTTCTGATCAACCATAATTATCGGCAACCAGCGACTGCTCAGTAAACTAAACTCACCCCCGTCCTCAAAACATCAGCAAGTAGACCGTCACATGTGCAATGACCCGTGATGGTCAGTATAAAACGAACACCATCCTCCTTGTTCGGCTTGAGGATTGCGTGTTTAATTTCGTCTCCAAAGGTGGCCAAGAACATGAAATTCATGTACTGCTCGCTGCAGCGAGAAGTTCCAGAAAGCACAACCAAAGTATCCGTTCGGTTTCCGGCAAGCCGTTGCGGAATTCGTAATCACAGTCTGAATACGCCTTACCTGCAAAGGTCACCAAGTCTTTTGTCCTTGGAAAAGGTTCCAAATCCATTTTTCTTGCATCGTCTTTGATAGGAGTGAGTGTTTCCAGGATATCCTTTAATTCTTTACCTTCATGTCTGTACTCCAAACTGGTGGCGGTAATCATCTTAAATCTGAAACTGTACTCGGAGCAGGCACGCGGGTGGATCGATGGATCAATGGATTCTCAGACTGGAGTATTGAAAAGCGGGATGAATAGAGACACCTGCAACAATTCCAATTATTAAATATTTGTAAAATCATTAATTAATATCAACTTTGAAATTCCAAAACTGATCTGCCGGAAAACGGAAATGGGTTTCTGATCAACCATAATTATCGGCAACCAGCGGCTGCTCAGCAAACTAAACTCACCCCCGTCCCCAAAAAATCAGCAAGTAGACCGTCACATGTGCATTGTCCAGCAGTGTGCAGGCGTCCGTTGTCTCGCGATGGTCTCGATATACAGCTTCAACATAAGTTCGGAAATCATAAACATTTTTGCTTATTATCTTAGTTTATTTTTTTTATCAAATCTTAACTAATTTGTTTTTTTAGTCTTTACTAGCTGATGTGTACCCGGCCTTGCTCGGGATTTTTTTTTTTCGGTTTAAAGTTATGAAGTTGTGAATTCTTGCATGTCATTCGGGTGCCATAATTGATTTGAGAGCGAAAGTAACTATCTTCAAATAAAGAAACATTCATTTGAATATTTTCTTTCATTCCAAACGTTTATTTTTTCAAAATATATCTAAATCATAAAGTTCTTAAATAGGTACCTACTCGTGTTTTCCATTTTGAAAATATTCTACCCAAAAAAACCTTCTTCTTTTAATATGCAATCTGTGGCTAATCAGAGTGTTATATCTATGGGCTAACCTAAATAAAATGCGGCGGGTTCAATGTTTTTCATACTAATTTTAAAACGTTATAGCAACAGTTTTGCATATTGGATTTCATTAAAACTATTCTCTAAACCTTCCCGGCCCTAATCAAAACAAACTGTGCTATTTTCAGCCAAACCGGTTAAGTAATTTTCTATAAAATCGAGTACAAACAAACAAATAAACTTATATTGATTTTTATATGTATAGATAGATGTTCCTGTTTAAGAAAATGTTTTTACTTTGCTTTGTAAAACTATTACCTAAAAGAAGCATAATGAGTTATTTCAATCAATTCTTTTTAAACTTGTAAAAAAGTCAATAGGATGTCCCATATAAATAAAAAAAATTAACTTTTGAGGTATGGTATCCATGAAAATGACGTAAAAAACAGGTTTCATTAGCTCAGTGGTTAGAGCGTGGTCCCGGTAAGGCAGAGGTCCTGGATTCGGTTCCCAGATGCAACTGATACCTTTTTATTATCTGTTTCGTGTTTCTATTGAGATTTGTTAATATTGTCTTCTTCAATGATTGAATATTACAATGAGATTTATTAGCTTCAATAAGTTGAATAAATTTCAATAAATTGAATATTTCCCAAAATATTTTATATTATATATCTTACTAAAATATGTACTACAATAATTATAATGGGATTCGAAAAAAAGTTCTTACTATTTATATTTATCTGTATGTTCCCGCTAAATAAATATTTTCACTTTACTGTGTAAACTTTTTTCTCCAATAATGTTATTGCTGTAATTAAATAAATATTTTCACTTTACTGTGTAAACTTTTTTCTCCAATAATGTTATTGCTGTAATTAAATAAATATTTTCACTTTACTGTGTAAACTTTTTTCTCCAATAATGTTATTGCTGTAATTAAATAAATATTTTCACTTTACTGTGTAAACTTTTTTCTCCAATAATGTTATTGCTGTAATTAAATAAATATTTTCACTTTACTGTGTAAACTTTTTTCTCTAATAATGTTATTGCTGTAATTAAATAAATATTTTAACAGTTTCTTCAATAGATGTAAAAATAATTTGTGTTGCGATTATTAATAAAATTAACTAGAAACATTTTTTGTAAAACACTATTTCCAATATATAAATATCAAAATGTTTCGGAAGTAAAGCTTCCCTCATCCTGATGAGGAAAGGGGTTATCCTAATAACACAGTATACTTTATTTCCGAAACATGTTGATATTATACGAGGGTCATCCGTAAAGTAGTACCCGTTTACTCTGGGGGGAGCGCTGGCAAATAGAGTAGCCGCCGGACAAGTACTAACACGTTCAGTTGTACTTCAGCTGTCTGTGTGAAACGTTACATCTCGATGGTATTGACTGTCTTGTTTCTGTGAGTGTTGATAATATTAAAGAAGATAGAGAACGCCGCCAGTTGTGAAGTTAGAGCTGTGATTAAATTTTTCAAAGCAAGAAATATGCGACCTTGCGATATTCATAGGCAATTGAAGGTGGTGTGTGTAGACAATGTTCAAGATCAATGCCAATGCATATTGGGCGTCATTGAAGAAATTACGGCCTTTTAAGGTCTGCTGTCTAGTGGCGTCATCCTCCTTCAGGATAATTCCAGGCCTCATACGGCTGGCATAACACAACAACTTGTGCACCAATTCAAATGGGAAACTTTCAACCATCCACCCTGTTATATATAGTCCAGACTTGGCTCCTTCAGGTTACCATTTGTTCACAAAACTCGAGGACTTTTTGGCAGGAAAGAAATTTGTATGTGACAAAGGGCTAAAAGCAGCTGTGACTACATATCTCAATACACCGGCGACGGAGGAATATGACGCTGGGATACAAAAACTCGTCACACGTTACGACAAATGCTTAAATTTGCTAGGTGACTATGCAGAGAAGTGGTTTAAGGTACGTTCCTTACAAATAAAACATTCATATTTTACAATAAAAAACACATAAATTTGTTGTAGACCACTTTTATTTTATTAAAACTCTACCGGTTTCGGAAGCACCCTTCCTTCATCAGGAGAATATTAAAACTAACTTATGATATAGAATATTGACAAGACATATAAATTTTAGGTGTTGGAGTGGGGGGTAAACAAATGGGTAGGGGTAATGGTGGGATTTTCGGGAAGAACAGCGATTTATTGGAAAAATATTAATGGGACTTTTATATAAACTAGATTTTTTATACTCGCAAACGGTACTACTTTCCAGATGACCCTCGCATATAGAAAATAGTGGTTTACAAAAAAATATTTATAATTAATTTTATAAATATTTTAACATCCAAAATATTATATTTTCGTAGAAACCTATCATTTTGTGGTTTGACATATTAAATTAAATAAATAAATAACTTTATACAAGGCCACGGAGTATCCCCAAAGATGACACTAGTCTTGAGGGAAATTATTTCCTTCGGGACCTCCAGTGTTTAAAAAATTAAAATGTACTCCGTGGTCTCGTACAAAGTCATTGTTTTATTTCAATAAATATTATTAAAGTATATATTTTGTCGTGGTTCGAGCGTTTGTTGATCTTTTTAATCCGAGTATTATAAAAGTGTTGTTTTTTTTTTTCTTGTAACTTTTTATTCATAATTTTCTATGGACCTAATGTTACACTCCTGACAGTAGTGCAGGAATTATTATTCATATAATAAACTTGTATATTTTTTTTTCAAAAATTTTGTTTTTGTGTACTTTTTAACGAGAATATACTTTTGACCAGCTGTATATGAATTGGTATATCCCTTCCCCTCCCCCCTGTAGCGCAGTAGCGCATTCCAGAAACATGTACCGCTCCCAAGGCGAGGCAGTCACACGTAAACTGCTGCTTTTACAATAAATTGATAGACATGATAAAATATATATATTTATTTATTTATTTATTCACGCCTATAAGGCTTT
>JAHDVE020010234.1:0-72408 GCA_022606495.2 Halesus radiatus
ATAACACGTATGTACCTATATTGTTCTATTATTGTGCTACTATTCGTATGATTATTATTTATTTATTGCTGTATTAAATAATATTGTTGAATTAAACTCCTGCTGACAAACTACTCGCAGTGCAAGAGGGTATAAATTCCCATGCCATGATAATACTATTGCATATACAATAAAAAATAATAAAATGAACATTATTAAATGGTCTACAGAAAGTTATAATGATTCATTTTATTTTTATTTTACTTAACGACAGCCATTTCGGATTCCATTAATTTTTTTTATTATAATACGAAAGCTATAACACTTTGTAGTTTCCGAATTTAAATAAATCAAATGATTCAGAAAAATATTGCTACGCTGTAATGTTGTTGTTAAAAAAATGCTTCTATTCAGTCTTAAATCGAAGTACCTTCCTAAGTAACACTTTTAGAAATTACATTTGCCTTCACATTTCAATGAAGTAAAATCTTTGACATCTAAACTTTTACGTCGGACTGGAATGATTGCTTTGAAACCAGACGGATTGAGACAGATTCTAACGATGGAGCCAAGTAAGAGTATTTAATGGGAAGTTCGTGGAAAGGGAAGGATTAATTTCATTTCTAAAAGTACTTAAATGGCGTTTATCACGACAAAACGGTACATAATGATCTCACGAGCAGTGACGTCATCCGAATGTGCTTTCGTTTTAACAGTTCTACAGTTTAGTATTCTTCTTGGACCATTCAATCTCCTGCGAAACGTGATAGAAAAATTAAACAGCTGTGAATGATAATTGTTATTACGAAGCAAGTTACGTATTTTTACCTCTGTACTAGTTTATTTTAAATAAGACGTACATACCGCCATTCTGAATTGAAATAACTTTAAAAGTTAAGTTGGTTAAGCGGTTGCCCCGGATAGTCAGAAGACCTGGGTTCGAGTTCCAGATGCGACTGAAATCTTTTTATTTTCTGTCATTTTTTCCGTTCTCATGTTTCATTTAGGTTATGTTAATATAATTTTCTACAATGATTAAACTTTAAAAGTGTTTAGTAAATAGATCTATGTACCCAGGAACTTTAAAACCATATTTATCCATCTCTCTCTCATCCACGGCCTTCCTTCAGCCTCGCAGCGTTCTCCAAATTGAGGATGACACAGACCCACCGACTTCAGATAGTTGAGATAGGCGATAAAAACATTACTTTCTTTTTAATTTACTTATATTTTATTGATTACTTTAATGAACCTTGCATTATAAAATGTTATTATTGAATTTGCTCGTAAGACATTTTAAGCATTTTAAATATATTGTTGTTGTATTTTATGAATACTATCTATATTTTGATATAGCACCGAAAATATATTTTACACATGTGTCGCTAATATAATTTAAATTTTATCATAAACTTTGTAAAAGCCCCCTAGGGGCACATATATTTTAAACAGACTTATTTAATATCGTTTCAAAATATTTAAATTAGTTCGAAGAATACTAGCTAAAACACACCGTCATTATCATAATTCTGTGATAAAACATTCTGTTATTTTTATTCAATTTATAATATTATGCTATTAAGTTTATGATACTGTATTTAAAGATAACATTAAAAAACATTTTTAGAAATACATTAACTTAATATTAAATGTTTGAGACACGAGGAAAAAGTATAAATAGAAGTTGTGAGAACGAAAATACGATGTTTAGGTTGGTAGCATTGTGGCGGGCTGGTCGGCTGGGCTGTCTATCGTATAACTTGAACTTGTCTGAAGTCTGAAAATAAACGTCTTATAAAGTAATCGTCTATAATTCAATTACCCGAGTGTAAACATATTAGTAATTATAACTTATTTCGTATTAATATATCGTGATAACTTACTGTGCCTACCTTAGGAGGAACGGCTGTGCGGCCTGTTTCATGCAAAACTTAATTTTGGATTTTAGGCCGAAATACCCAGCCAAATTAATGATATTTTTTTACTTAAAGGTATGGTAAATATCTAGTACTGAAGTATTTTTTATTTATTTTTGTTTTAAATTATGAAATATAGGTCACTAAAGTAATCAATTTTTCATGATTTTAGAAGCAACTTTGACTTATTAATTGTTTTTGTGTTTAATTCGTAAATCAAAATTAATAATGTTGTTATTAAGTTATGCAAGTATTTTTAGTTTTTATTATTGTGACAGCTGTTTCAAAAAAAAATAGGCAGCTTTGACAATTATTTCCGTGTTTATGGTAGTTTTTTTAATTGTCATATTTGCTACATAAATATGATCTTTAAAAAATACGTTTTTTCGGGTCGATAATTTAAATTATGTACGGCAAATTTGTGTTCCAGCATAAATTAGTCGTTTTTAATCTAAATTTAAGTCCATCATAATGCTTATTTTAACACTTTTTTATTTCATATTTCACAGTAGGCCGGGTAAAACTTTTTTTATTTTAAATCACCACTAGCCTCCAAATAATTGGTAAAGTACTATCTGAAATCCCGAAAATTCGATTTCTTTAATGCCCTTTATTTTGTAAGTTCATTTTTTTAATACTTCTAATCCGCAATAGATATTTGTTATACCTTTTGATGAAAAAAAAAATATCATTCGATTTATGTGAGTATTTTAGTCTCAAATCCAAAAGTAAGTTTTTTATAAAACAGGTCGCACAACCGTTCTTCTTAAAACAGAAAATCGGGAAGTCACATTTGCAAGGATTTGAAAATTAACTTTGATCTCAGATATTACTGGACTAGCTATATTTTAGAATAGGCTATTTTTCAAATTATTATTTGTTTAACTGTTCAATTTGTAGAACTCAGCTTTAATTTTTTTTAAATGAATGTAAATCAAATTTAATAATGTTATTTTTCAGTTCTGTGATTATTTTCAGTTTTTATTGTCACAGCTGTTTCGACGTTCAATGCCATTTTCAAACTGTGGTTAACCCACATTTTGACATTATGTATTTTCTAACTAAATCGGTTTTAGCGATAATAAATCATTATTTTTAAAAACCCGTCCAAATTAGAATTTGGTGGGAGTAAATAAAATCATATAAAAAAGGCGTCACAATTATTACATTAATATATTTTTTAAACAGTATATCGCAGGAATCCAGTGTTTTCATCATTTATAGTATGTAAATGTTTATTAAAATTGGCAATATTAAATCATTTTCGTACAAAATGTGACTTCCGGACTTTCGACTCCATGTAAATATACAGTATTTTTCAATATTTTCATGTTTTTTTTCCTTGGTCGTCATTATTGGGTGATTAAAAAATAACGATGATGTAAGATTTTTGTTAAATGTTTAATAT
Organism: Halesus radiatus; assembly: GCA_022606495.2. Classification (NCBI taxonomy): domain Eukaryota; kingdom Metazoa; phylum Arthropoda; class Insecta; order Trichoptera; family Limnephilidae; genus Halesus; species Halesus radiatus. The sequence continues at coordinate 3,304 of JAHDVE020010234.1, forward strand.
TTAAAACACGTGTGCATTTTTTTTACTTCGAAGATTAATTCAATTGAATATAATTTAACACCAATAAATTCATCCTGCGTTATTTAATGTCTGCAAAATATTACTGTATATATTAAATTTATAATTCCGTACATTAAGCAGTTGAATTGAAGCAATTTAACAATTTATTATAATGGATGCAATCGGCTAAATAAGCCGCTAATGCGTTAAACCGCTGTGATATCAAATTATGTGGGAATTATTTGAAGGCAATAATTGTATATACTCATTATTTTATAACTTTTACCGTCTCCATTCGAAGCAGTGAGTTTTTAAAATGCCAAATCAAAGTACCTAACTAAAATACAGTTTTGGGTTTCTCAGAAAAAAAATCTACAGAGTGAAACGACTTTTGTACATTTATTAGACAAAAAGAAGCGTTAATACGAATTTCATCGTGCGTTTTCTTGGCCATTGGTAACTTGCGATGTACAAAGGCGCGGATGTTTGATAAATTTGTTTATAGTTAAAGTTTTAATTTGTTTTTAAAACAATCTGAATTTCATAAATAATTGTATTTCGATATTATTTCACTGGAGTACCGAACATAATGCAAGTAAGACAAAAGCGCAATGAACGTGATTAAAAAAGGGACTTATTTGTTTTTCATTTGTAGAACTAATATAACTAATAGAAATAATTGAACTAATAGAACTAATGGGACTAATGGAACTAATAGAACTAATAGAACTAATAGAACTAATGGAACTAATAGAACTAATAGAACTAATAGAACTAATAGAACTAATAGAACTAATAGAACTAATAGAACTAATAGAACTAATAGAACTAATAGAACTAATAGAACTAATAGAACTAATAGAACTAATAGAACTAATAGAACTAATAGAACTAATAGAACTAATAGAACTCATAGAACTAATAGAACTAATAGAACTAATAGAACTAATAGAACTAATAGAACTAATAGAACTAATAGAACTAATAGAACTAATAGAACTTATAAAACTAATGGAACTAATAGAACTAATAGAACTAATGGAACTAATAGAACTAATAGAACTAATAGAACTAATAGAACTAATAGAACTAATAGAACTAATAGAACTAATAGAACTAATAGAACTAATAGAACTAATAGAACTAATAGATCTAATAGAACTAATAGAACTAATAGAACTCATAGAACTAATAGAACTAATAGAACTAATAGAACTAATAGAACAAATAGAACTAATAGAACTAATAGAACTAATAGAACTTATAAAACTAATAGAACTAATAGAACTAATAGAACGAATAGAACTAATAGATCTAATAGAACTAATAGAACTAATAGAACTAATAGTACTAATAGAACTAATAGAACTAATAGAACTAATAGAACTAATAGAACTTATAAAACTAATGGAACTAATAGAACTAATAGAACTAATGGAACTAATAGAACTAATAGAACTAATAGAACTAATAGAACTAATAGAACTAATAGAACTAATAGAACTAATAGAACTAATAGAACGAATAGAACTAATAGAACTAATAGAACTAATAGAACTAATAGAACTAATAGAACTAATAGAACTAATAGAACTAATAGAACTAATAGAACTAATAGAACTAATAGAACTAATAGTACTAATAGAACTAATAGAACTAATAGAACTAATAGAACTAATAGAACTAATAGAACAAATATTAATTAATAAAATGCTTCTTTTTTGTACACGGTGCATGATATGTCATTTTAAGGAAACACGCCCTCTTTCTAGTAAATTCAGAGATTTAGAGTTAACCAACGTAAGTTGAATCGGCCACATTTTGACAGTTTGGTAATCCGTATCACGCTAACAAGTTAATTTTGGGTTTAAGTAAAGAAACAAATCCGTAACACAAATGCAAGAGACGACGCTGCGGTTATGAAAACAATTTAAATGTTTGTGGCCGATTTAACCTGCGTTAGCTAACGCAAATGATACAGACTTGGCCCCCGAAATTTTTTATTTAATTACCAATAAACATTATTTTATGGCGTCGTTATTAATGTTATATTTAGGAGAACTTTATTTACACCACTGTTTTTAATATATAAATATCTGCACATTTCAGAAACAAAGCTTGGATGATTAGAAATAGATAGAGGAGTAATTATTGTTTACCCTGGACGAGAGAAGCTCTGCTTCTGAAACATGTAGATATTTAAATATTAAAAACAGTGATTTAAACAAAGTCCTTCCTATTAATTACATCGTTATCATAATTGATGAGATTAATTTCCCTAAAATAAATACAATTTTAATGTTAGTTACTTGCACACATATCTGTATGCTGCTCAGTCCGAATAGTGGCACCTGCTTAAAATTCTATGGGGAAATTCTTATATCGTTCTCTATGAGTATTTCATATCTTTTCGATAGTCTTCGAAATTACAGTACATTATTTAACCTAACTGGAGTCAGTAGGTATAAAAAAATACAAAAACGCTCAGAGCAGAGGTCGTAATGAGATAGTATTAGGAAAACATTCTTCAAATTATTGCTAACCCGAATTTACCATTGGTAATAAATACATGTATTACGTTAATGGTACAAATGAGAAAAATTGCTTTTAGTAAAGAAGTTATTTATGTTTAATCATTGAAGCTGATAATATTAACAAATCTCAATGAAACGTGAAACAGAAAAAAACACAGATAATAAAAAGGTAACGGTCGCAACTGGGAGTCGAACCCAGATCCCCTAGGCTTACCGGGACCCTCTACAGATTGATCTATTGAAACCTAATATTTTCCGTTTTTTTACAGATCTCATATTTCAATATTATTACTATAATTCTCAATTAATTCACATTTTTTTGGCTGGTATCTTTTGAATAATTGCAAAATTCTACCGGAATATATTTATAATCTAGATAGTGTCTCTGATATAATTATCCGATTTTTATTTATATGGGATATCTATTGACTTTTATATAAGTCTCGAATGAATACTCAATTTTATGGAATAACTTGTTGAAGCTTAAACCTTATTGCTTTTATTTTTTTTGCTCTCAGTCCCAATTGCTCTCAACCTTTTCGAGCTAGTGATAAAATGACATCCCAAATTGGGGTATGTAGTAAGACTGAAGGTAGTTTGAAGGGGAAGGAGATGGGGAATAGAAAGGTGATAAAGTACCTGGAGATTCTGATCTGGTCATCAAACTCGGCTAAAGCCATATCAAGCATGGTCTCGATTAGAATGGTGGTCTTTCACTGAAAGTATCTACCACTCTGGAACGTCCAGCAAATGTACTATTTATTATTTTACATGAACAGATTGTGAAATAAAACAAAAATAACCAAATAAAATTTACTTGTGCAGGCTGCGATTTGAACCGGCGATCTCCGGATTTCGTACCCGAGGATCGTAACCACTCAACCAGGGAAGGCGTCAATATTGTATATTCAATGATTAAACATTACAATGAGGTTTATGAGCTTCAATAAGTTTTTTTCCAATAAAATTGAAGGTTATTATTTATGACCTATGTTTTAAAATATTTAGGTACAAAATGATTGCTTTTCTACTGGCAATTTATTAAGGCTGTGATATTTAAAAAAAATGGTAAGTCTCTCCCAGAAAAAAGTTTGAACAATTAATGCAAAAAATCATCGAATATACTCCCGGATAAAGTGGATTTGGTTTTCTCTTGTGTTTTTTCTAATATATACCGATACCTCAGTTCAATAGGGAACTAACTCAAAATAACTCATTTTGAGGAAACTGGATTTGAAATTTTTTCATAAAGACATCACTCCGATGTAAAGTTATTTTGTCCTCCTATAACATAACAATAGATGCAACATGTAAGTAATTTATCAACCTATCATATCATAGGTGTAAATGGCTACATTTATAAGTTCCAAACGGAAACATTTGACATGTTTCTCCATTGAACTAAGAATGTGCTGATTTCATTATAATTCCATTATGAATTATCTGAATAAATAATTAGGACGAATACGAGAAGGGAGAGTTTCTCTACCATTTTTCATCATTAACTCAAAACACAGATATTTTGAGTTATTTCCCTATTGAACTAAGGTATCGATATATTGTGATTTAATTGACTTATTCAGAAAAATATATAATACAAAATCAAAACATGAGCCATTCATCTCACTACGGGACAATTCTGTGTTGAGATGAGCAGCGGTGTGAAACAATATAAACTACAAATATTTTGGCGGCCTCCATGGTAGAGGGGTAAGGCTCTCGACTACGAATCCAAAGGTCGCGGGTTCATATCCCGGCGTGCGCAAGTAAATTTTATTTAATTAATTTGTGCTGTTTCACAATTAATTCATTTAAAAATAATTTATAATATATTTGCGCACGTTCCAGAGTGGAAGATACTCTCAGTATCGCCCTGGTGATAGACCACCATTCAGAATTGAAACGTTACTTGAAATGGCTTTTAGCCGTGTTTGGTGACTAGATCTGAATAGCCAGGTATTTTCTCCACCTTCCTCTTCCCCTTCTCCCTCCCCTCCCAAATATCTTCAGCCTCACAATATTCTCCAATTGGGGATACCATAGTCTCACTGGCTCCAGACGGATGGGAGCAGTTGGGACTCTTGTGGGGTATTCTTATAAAAAAATATAAAAAAAGTATTACAAAAAAAAAAACACTAACGTTATTTAAACAACAAATTCTACAGTAAGTTGTTGGGCCATTATAAAATCAAAATTTCGGCACCAGAGATACTTCACGATCACAGATTTTTTTTGTTTTATAGTTAAAAATGAAGAAATAATATTTTTTATATTATGTAAAATTTAGGGAAAGGATTTATTTATAAAATTTCGTATTTATGTTAGCATTTATGTTTGAAACGAGTTATATTTATTATGATAGCCTTAACATCACATTTCTGGGTAGAGCTCACACTAAAAACGTGGAATTTAAGCATTATATTAAGTGACTGAAAATAACACGTTTTAGAATGGTTCTGGTTTTTATTTGCGGAATTTATTGTTTGGTGATGTCATATTCCTTTTTGTCTATCTTGTTTTCAAAATATTACAATGGTTGACTTAGAATAAATTAAAAAAAAACTTATTTTCAAAATAACAAGTTGCAAAATTTAAATTTCTTTGCCTACATGGTTTGGGCATGTGGAGATAATGAACAAAGAAAGGAGTGTAAGAAAAATATATGTCGCTAATTTGAATGGAATAAGAAGCCAGGGACGCCCGAGGAAGACATGGCACGATCAAGTGATTCAAATACTTGAGTCGGGCCATATCAGAAGTCGAAATAATAGAATATAATGTATGATACGATGTATGAATATGAATGAAGCAAGAAGTGTATGCCAAGATCGAGTTGTTTAGGATGTTGAAATAATTTTGTTAGGGATTTTGAAAGGATTTTGTTAGGGATATTGAAAGAAGAGTGAATGCAGGAAACTCTATTAACGGAGGACTGAACGCGTTTGGCGCTAACAAAAAGTTGTCCAAAGAAGCGAAGCTAGCAGTCCACAATGCAGTGCTGATACCAACCCTGATGTATGGCAGTGAGGCATGGAATTGGCAGAAGAAGGATGAAAGTAAACTGAATGCCGTAGAAATGAGATCTCTGAGACGAATGTGTGGTAAAACCATGTATGATCGTGTGAAAAATATTGAAATTCGTAAAGAATGCAAGGCTGATGTAAGCGTAATGAGTAAGATTAAGAAAGGGACGCTTAGATGGTTTGGGCATGTGGAGCGAATGAACGAAGAAAAGGAGTGTAAGAAGAATGTATGACGCGAATGTGAATGGAAGAAGAAGCCGGGGACGTCCGAGGAAGACATGGCACGATCAAGTGAATCAAATACTTGAGTCGGGCCATGTCAAAAGTCGGAATAATAGAAGAGAATGCATTAGACGATGTATGCATGTGAATGAAGCAAGAAGTGTATGCCAAGATCGAGTTGTTTGGCGGTCCGTCCTCTCTGCCTACCCCCGTGGCGAAACGGCGTGATGGTTAGTTAGTTAGTTAGAGTTGTTTGGCTATCTGTTATTTCTGTCTACCCCTGCAGGGAAACGGTGTGATGGTTACTTAGTTTGTTAGAAAAATCTAGCCTGGTCTGAAACTTTTCGCATTACGTAATACATTTTTTTTCTCTAAAAAGCTGTGTTTAATTTACGTATAATGACAAAAATATAATCTAAACGAGAGTTTTCAGCTATTTTCTGACTTGAAGTGATTGCTTACCGAAATAGCGATATAAAAGTGATACATAAATGTTATTTTTCAAGTACAAAAACAAAATTTACGTAGATCAATCATAGCACGAAAACTGTAAACGAAATGAAAACGAAAGCTTTTTAAACTTTCAATTTCAAAAGCTTTCTTTTAACGTGAAAACTAAATACACTTATTTTAGAAAGCTAACTCAAAACGTTTTGTTTTTAAATTACGTTTTTTACCATGAATAGGTATAAATTAATTAATTATTCAATTCAAACATCGATATTATTATCTCTCCGTATGATTCGCTATAGCATTTTTTATTCGTGTAAGCGTTGATTCTTATTTTACAAGACGTTTTAAATATCCATTCATCATCTTGACGTATCAATAAAACATTTGTGTAGAATTGTAAATTCAACAATACTTTGCTAATTTACTGAATACAAAATAAAATATAGCCTCCCGAATAACAACCATCACATAAAATTCAAAGCACATTTCGAAAATGAAAAGATACGCCAAAGGGAAGTATCTTCGACGAATTAAACTTATTTATGCGAACTTCTTCATAGAAAATAACTAAAAAATAAGTCTGTATTACTCGAGTTACAGGGAAAAAAAATTTCCCGAAAACAATCCAAACTTTATCACAGATACATGATATGAATATCAAAAACTTTACAGCACATTTACAGATAATAAAAAAAAAAACACCTGTCTTTTTAATACGAATAATCACGAATGAAAAAAGTTAATGAGGAATAACTTTTTCAGGTATAATTATTTATACAAAATTGTCTAATACAATTTGCCTTATTCATGTAATCGAGAACAAAAAATAGCTTAATGTAAACCGAACTTCTTCACAAATAAATTAACATATTTGGCACATTTCAAGAGAAAGAAACACCCGTGGATAATTCAAGTAATCACGACAAAAAAAAAACTAAAAGGTCCTAACTTATTCACAAATAAATTAAAATATTAAATTGTCCATATTAAGTCACATTCATGTAAAAATACACTCGTCCGGCATAATTCGAGTAGTCGCGAACAAAAAAAAAACGCACAAAAAAGATCGAGATTTTTTCTACGTACGAAATCCGAACTTGTTAATATTTATACCGTAAATCGCTGTGCGCGCACTGACGTATTCACTAGTATTACTGTGGCATGACCGGTACACGGTACCGAGGCGGCAGGTGTATTGGGTATACCTACTTGTTGAGGACTGGAGTCGAACCGGGGAATGTAGCTTGTCCGATGCAGGGAGCGAGGCTTGCTCGCCGCTCTATCTCTACCGGCTGCGGCGTTGGGCGGGCTCTGGTGGGAGACAGGGCGTGTGTAAATGCAAATTATCTCCTCGTGCGAATTAGGCTCTCATTGGACATTCAATGAATTATTTTCTATGAATATTCATTACGAGGTTAAAACATTTTTTTGTTTTGGTTTTTTATATGGTGCATATAAGATAAGTTCCATTTGGTAACTGGCACTGAAGAGGTATGACGATAAATGTCTGTTATAAGCGTGTTCGTGTGACCGGATTAAGCTGAATTTTACCTTACTTCTTCTTAATTTAAAAATCGAATATCTTTATTCAATGGATAATCAAATATCATTGGCCTGTTTTTGTCAAGGACTCGAAAAGTCTTGTAAGTTGGCAACATCAATTTTCCATCAAGTCGGAATAGATCTCATATCTAGAGATTGTCTAATCAGAGGTAACTGGCATAGTAAATATCGACGTGTGGATGTATCATCAATACATGAATGTAATCTCTGAGTTTGCCAGCACAAATGTGTATTTTTGTATTTTTCAGTAATGCTTCTGATTTCTTGCAGCAAATTACTAAAAATACACGTTCCCTCGTGAGTGGCATTGTGCAAAATAAAGGTTTAATTTAGGGCATGAGAATATATATTTAATTATTAATAATACACATTGTATTATTGATGTTGCGCTGATGCATTGTGACATTGTGGCATTGTGACATTGTGGCATTGTAACAACGTGACATTGTGACATTGTGACATTGTGACATTGTGACATTGTGACATTGTGACATTGTGACATTGTGACATTGTGACATTGTGACATTGTGACATTGTGACATTGTGACATTGTGACATTGTGACATTGTGACATTGTGACATTGTGACATTGTGACATTGTGACATTGTGACATTGTGACATTGTGACATTGTGACATTGTGACATTGTGACATTGTGACATTGTGACATTGTCACATTGGTGACATTGTGGCGTTTTACAATGCAAAAAATCCGTGAAATTTTGTTTATATTTTGGAATACATACGTAGGACAGCGAGAAAAATGTCATATTTCTGATTTAATCTTGATTAATGTACGCAAGTTTAATAATTTCTAATAAATATTTTTTTTCTTTTTGTGAATAATGTGTGAATGAAAATATAATGAATATAATGAAAATATAATGAAAATATAATTAATGAATAAATATAATGAAAATATTATGTTTATCGTATTGCGTAATAATATTATCATATTTTCGAATTGATAAATAATCTTCAATTTGTTGGAATAAATTATTGAAACTAATAAACTGCATAATATTACTTAATCATTGAAGAAGACAATATCAATAAATCTCAATGAAAAATGAAAAGTCTCCTTTTTATTCTCTGTCCTTTTTTTTCTGTTCCACGTTTCATTGAGATTTGTTAATATTGTCTTATTCAATGATTAATAAATAATCTTTCTTCGACGTCCCTTTTCCCCTTAAGAGGAATATATAAGCCAAAAATATTGCTACAAGCTGTGCGTCTTATGTCACCACGAATATAGGTAATAGACATAAAATTCGCTTGGCAAGCTGAATCTAGAAATGTATGTTATAATCGCAAAACGCGTTTTATATCTATTTTGTGAATAATTTCGAAAGAAAGAAAAAAAAATCATCAAATGGAATCTTTTTTTTCACAAATAATCGTAGCTAAAAAGCAGTATTTTTTTAAACTGTTTTTTTAATATGCATTCATAATTTTGCATTGAAAAAAATATTATTTAGTAGTTTACGCTTATATTTTTTACATCGTAATTGACAAATTTATTTTAATTTTTATCAAAGGAATTTATAGGAAAAGATTCAATGTATCCAATTTATTTTTGGTTTTCATAATGTAAACAGATTCGTAGTATAGATTAATCGAAATAGTGATTTCACTGATAGCTTCGCCACTTGCATACACTTGTGCCAACAAAATTAGTATATTAAAAAAGCATTCACGTTAATACATTATAAGTATTATAAATTAAAAACACATGGCTATCTGAATTGTAATCAAGTCGTTAAAATGAACCGCTGCACATTTTTTTTATATTGCGTCAATTAAAAAGTGATTATTACTAATAAACTTTTTTATTGTACAATCGAGATTAACCTATTTTTTGCAACGAAACTAATAATAATACTTATTTATTTAAAACACAAATTATTTAATAACAAAATATAAGAAAGCTTTGACTGCCGAGCTAGGAACAAATCCCGTTTTAGGACAGTCAAATTTACAAGTTTAATTGATATTAAGTGCCATTATGCGAAAACAGAAGCAATAAAAAGCTAGTATTTAGAAGAAAAAACATAATATAATAATTAAGTTTAAAGAGATGTGAAAATTAGATAAGATAGTAGAGAAAAAAACAATTATGTATACCAGATAAATAAATATAGTTTAATAATTAGTACAGAATAACAGTTAGTCAAAATATAGAATAACGGTTAGTCAAAATATAGAATAACAGTTAGTCAAAATATAGAATAACAGTTAGTCAATATACAAAATAACAGTTAGTGAAAATATAGAATAACAGTTAGTCAATATATAGAATATCAGTTAGTCAAAATATAGAATAACGGTTAGTCAAAATATAATAATTTACGTATACCAGATAATTTATGCTATAATATATAATAATAACTGGGTATGTCTTCGTGATAACTAACTAATTCACCATCGTGCCATTTCCATAGGGGGGTAGATAAACAGGGTAGACTGCCACACAACCCTATATCAGCAAACACTCATTGGTTAACCCACAGCCATGTATCGTCCAATACACACTCTTATGTTTTTCTGACTTTTGACATAACCCAATTCAAGTATCTGATTCGGACTTCTTCTATCTTATATTTTCCTGGCACTCCATACACATTTCATTCGCTTCACATATCCAAACCATTGCGTCCCTTTCTTGATCTTGTTTTCCACGCTTTTTTCAGCCTTGCATTATTTCAAAACCTACAAATTTGAAACATATACGCTTAAGGGATCTCATTTCAACAGGAATCAGTAAACTTCTATCCTTCCTTTGTCAGTTCCATGTCTAACGGGTTCCACCCAGGCATCATGAGTTCAATTCCTCTGCCTGGCTAGGCCCTTAATCACGACACAAGCAACACCTTACACTTAGTTTGATGTCAAGATATTTTCAAATATTATCAGGTTATTCTTAACGCGAGAATGTTTGTCTTTCATTTAAAGAACAATAAAAATATATGTGTATTTTGCAATTATTAGTAATAAAAAAAAAAAAAAAATCTAACACATATGCCATAAAGACGCGATACCAACTCAGTCACCGACCGGTCAAATAATGTACAATATTATAAAACCGAATTAATAATCCAGGGGCAATTAATTGATGGAAGACGCCACACTTCGCGGCTTCGGAAACTACGTGACTGGTATGAATGCACTTACGTAGACTTGTTCTGGGCTACAACGTGCAGAGCGATATTCACCCATAATCTTCTGACAGTCCACCATCATCCCCCGATGGAAGAATGCCAGAATATGAATATGGTTACTTTATAGAGCCTATTTTATCTATGTTTTGTCTTCGTTTTTCTCAAAGTAATTTATTTATTTGATAAAAACAACAACATTAGCCACTCATCTCACTAGGACAGTCCTGTGTTGAGATGAGCGGCTTTACGATCTTAATGAAATGATACTCGGATATTATAAAACAACTAAAAAAAAATAACACAAAAGTTATTAACACTATAAACAACTATAAAATCTACAGTAAATCTTTAAGGTCGGCCATATATTTATAGATTACAACAATAATAATTTCATTTTAACCCAAATAACTATCATAAAGTATCTGTGCTCCAATTAGCCACAATCATAGGGTGACCATTTTGTTGTTAACAAAAAGTTGATTATTTAGATACAATATCTTGGCATTGAACATTTCTCTTCTAAACATTTGTCATTTTGTTTTTGCATACAGGATTATTCAAAATGATGGACACAATTTCGTACCACTATATTTCCTGAATTATACGTTTTATGTGATTGATCTATATAGCAATCAAAAGAGGAGATCGAAAGGTTTCTAATCCCATTGCTAGATTGCTCATAGTTATTCAAGCGACCGCTAGAGTGCTCGCGCCGCCAAACAGCCATTTCGCGTCAGTTGAATGTAAAATGGCTACTATACAGCAGAGGGTTTTCTGTATTCGTGATTTCTGTAAAACCGGCAACTGTAACGCAGCATGTTTTTGTCTCCATTTTAACATTGAACCTCCAACTAGAAAAATCATTTGTTATTGGGATCATCACTTTGAGTAAACTCGATGCCTCTGCAAAGGAAAAATCCCGGGCCGACTGCATGTATCAGAGGAGAAAGTGAGAAATTCATGCAAGCATTTTAATTTTTATCTTTTATTTGATTTTATTTTTTAGTAACGGACCTTTGTCCAATTACACAAAATACACAACACAAAATGAAATAAATAATAGTTACGGAAAAAGAACAGCACATAGATAAAACATGAATGAAGCAATGAAAAAAATATACACTTGAGAGAGCATTCAAGTCAAAGCCTGAACAAGGTTTTGGTGGAGTCGATGATTTTAAGCATGATAATCTTCAAAAATCATTTAGACTGGTACCAAAAATTTCAAGGCCTTGGCTTGAGTTAACAAGGCCCGCCATTCTGGACAGGGAAAAATAGCAACCAGAATTAGCAGAGTGTTAATTGACGAAAAGCAATTCACTGTTTCTCAGTCTACGGCAAGGAATGTAGAACTGGATGAGTTGCAACAAAGAAGGTGAGTCAATAATTAAATTTATTATTTTGAAATACCAAATGAGATCATAGTATTTCCTACTCTATTCTTATGAATATTTTTTAATGGTATGTTCAATTGTACCGATATTTAGTATCAATTAATTTCTATTTACATAAATAAAAAGTGCATTAAATATTAACAACCGATAGTGACGTATTGGAGGTTCAGAATTTAATAGCTTCAACTAAGTTCTATGCCATATCAAAATAATGAAATTTGTTAGATGATGTAAATTGTAAAATATTTTATGGTTAATTCTTACACAAAGCAATACATTTTTAATAATATCAGATATCATAATTTAAAAACGGATAAGGCAAAAATTACAGCATCATTTGAGTCGGATACCTCTATAGTTACATTACTAAAAAAATAAACAATTCAGGATGTTTTTCATAGTCCTCCTTACTAGGGGTTTCTGTGCGGAGTCGTACTAGGTTTAATTTAAAAACTGATTATTTTAAGCTCCTACGACGTTCGTTTTAAAATGCTGGATAACTCTTCTGTTGTGAAATGTCTTTGTGCCAGGTTTTGGTTTGGTTTTTGAAATCATTTGCATTTTCCATTTCCAGGAGTAGTCATTTTGAATAACCCTGTGTAGTCAGGAGTATAATTTTGAACAGCTGTCATCTTGCCGCCTATCTTTCCATTCATATGGAAGTGTTTCGTAAATTTTATAACTCCGTCAGTAATAGTAATAAATCTAAACTTAATTCTATATCTAGTGTTAGTCTGCACTAATTTCTGCAAGCCTGAGCAATAAATAGCCTCGATTCAGTAAAAATCCCCTACATGGCCATAGCCGGTAGCTACTCACAGTGGCGGTGGCTAAAGGCTAGTGGTGCCGGGTGTCGGGTGCCCGGTGCTTACAGCCCGGTGACACACATTCAGATCTCAAAGTCACTCCAATTAATGCTCATATCGAACAGACACCCGACATTTGCCATCCAATATTGAGCAGGTATTGACAGTAGTGCAGCGATACTCAAACTGAGGAAACTAGGTTTTTTTAAAGTATGTTGACGAGAGATAGGCAGAAAGGCTGAGGATTTTGAAAGAAGGGTAAATGTAGAAAAATGTGAAAATTTAGGACTGATTGAAACCGATTGACTTATAAAACCTAGTTCTTAATGAAGTTCCGACACAAACCCTGATGTATGGTTGTGGGACATAGATCTGTCGGGGAAAGGACGAATTGTAGACTAATTGCACTAGAATTGAAACCCCTGAGGTATGTACCTATATGATAAAACCACATACGACCATTTTATAAATGAACCTAAACAATGAAAAACCGACGATATATTTTGCGGCGGTGAATGAAAGAAGAAGTTTGGGACACCCTCTACTTGATTTTGAAAACATCATTTTTGATGTTCGCATTTTACAGCCCACAGTTTGACAATCTCTGCCCTTAATACGTCTATTTGATTCTTCACTACTACGTATATACAATCATTATACATAAAACTTCACTAGCAAATTGAATTCTTTTAATACACCGCAGTTAAAGCACAGTTCTGAACTTGGAGTTCGTTTTAAATAAATTTAATGAAAATTATTTGCGTGCGTCGGGTTTCGAAACCGACGCCTTTGGGTGTGGAGCCAATAATTAGTCTGCGCGTTCAGTCCCCCATCAACGGAGTTCATGCGTTCAGTCCTGCATTCAAACTTCTTTCAATTTCAAAAATCAATTTTATATCTGTACCTTAAAGCTGAATGTGAGGAAGTCACATTTTCAAAATTATTGAATAGAGGGGTTTAAAGATTTGCTTTGCTCATTACTGGACTACCGATTTTTTAAACAAACACTATTTTAGAAATATTGTATTGCAGGAGTTCATTGTTTTCAGCATTAATATTATTTTAATATATCGATACCTTAGTTCAATAGGGAACTAACTCAAAATACCTCATTTTGAGGAAACTGGATTTGAAAATTTTTCACAAAGACATCGCTCCGATGTAAAGTTATTTTGTCCACCTATAACATAACAATAGTTGCAACATGTAAGTAATTTATCAACCTTTCATATCATAGGTGTAAATAAATGGCTACATTAATTAAGTTCCAAACGGAAATATTTTACATGTTTCTCAATTGAACTAAGAATGTGCTGATTTCATTATAATTCTATAAATAATTATCTGACTACATAATATTAGGACGAATTAGATTTATTTTTTTATTGAAATATGAGAAGGGAGAGTTTCTTTACCATTTTTCGTCATTAACTCAAAACTTAGAAATTTTGAGTTATTTCCCTATTGAACTAAGGTATCGATATATTGAAATTGACTTTATTAACTCGCTTTCGTAAAAAAATGCTTTTATGTGAATGAATTTCCAGGGGTATGAAAGGAACAAGCAATTATGAAAGATATAGCATGACTCAGCGGATCATGAAAGCAAATGACTGGTTTTCTCGTCCTTCTTCGTTCCTTAAAACTCACCTTATAATATTGGGACCATTAATTATTCTCTGACTATCAACATTCCTCATTCCATCTCACGAATCCCAGAGATCTTCAGAGACAACATGTCTTATACCGAGAACGTGTAGTCTATCACAAATATTGTTTGTTTACATGTAAGCATTTATTATTTACAAGTCATTTTTTAACCTCACTAGCCTGTATCAAATTTAAAACCTATTACGTGGCTTCCGGACTTTAACTCTAAAGAACAGTGATAGTAAAACAAAAATTGTCTATAAAAGACTGCGTCCATTTACAATTCACACGAACAAACAAAAAGACAAAAGTTAATTAGAATGACAAAAGTTGAGAGACACATTTGCGTGTCTTTTGAAACCTTCAAGTTTTATGTTAAAAATATCAAGAGTGATATGATTTAGCAGCACCATACCCCGTGTCATACAGTGCTGAGCCAACACGTATGTTCTGCCATGTGATATGCATAGCAGATCGGTACAAACAGAGGTTCGTACAAAACAACAGGACTTTCTATCAAATTATGTTTGAATTTGTACGCTGTTACTGCAAGGGCTCCACTCCTAGACCGGAGACTTTGATAACGTGTAATAAATATAACTCCTACCTCCTTCGCCAGAGTATGTATCTGCCTAAAATACGTTTTTCCAAATCGTCAAGAAACTTTTTGCAGACCAGGGGCGCCATTCCCGTTCTTTTAAGGAAGATTCCTTAACTTTTTCGTTAGGGTTAAACCCTTCTTACTTAACTGCGGTTCCGATTCTCTCGGATGACAGCTGTCAGTTGAATTCAGCTAGCGACATTCATCAAAAATGTCAATATTTGCGATGTTTTAACAAGAGGAAAACTCAATATTAAGTATTTTACCAATTAAGTTATTATTTACTTTAAACATAATTAGCTAGTAAACATTTTTAAACATTATATAGATGTTGACATCTTTGACAATTCACGTCAAGCGCAAATTCAAATGTCACTTTTAGAACTAGAGACAAAAAAAGGTCATTACTATCTAACGGGGTAGGTACCTTTTTATAAAACGTGATTCTTCGTTAAAAGCTTACTTATGGTATTTAAAAACAAAATAAAAATTTATTAAAATGAATTATAACATAATGTAATTGTTTTTAAATGTTTTAGTTCAAAATCTTATGTCACTTGAAGATATTTCATCAATTTGTGTTTTCAAATAATCTCTTGAGAATCTATTTAGAATCTTTTTACTATGTCTCACCGGAAATCCGCAGTTAATCAAAAAGTCTTTAACCCTAAGGAAAAATGTAAGGAATCTTCCTTTAAAAGAACGGGAATAGCGCCCCTGGACTAATTAATTAGGTAATCGAAGTGTTGGTCGTTATGTTGGGATGGCTGCATAATAAATTATTATAGGATCGCTTTGTCGGTATGGGTAACATGGAATCAACATTCATGGCAACATGTACAATCTCTGTCTCTACAATATACAGCTACTGCGAAAGAATAAAAAACAGCTCGATTCATTCATAGTATTGACGGCGGAATCAGAGATAAAAAACCTTTTTTTGAAATATATTATGATTTTTCTGAAGATTGTGAAAAGGAACATGAATAATAACATAAATTAAGGAGTTTATTCTAGATAAGCGGTTATTTTGTACTACGACCAACAGAACAAATAATAACAAATCAAATTTAGTTCATATTTCAGAGGAAAATAACACGCAAAAAACGCATTCCCTTTTCACGACTTTCTAGATATTTCCACCCTTTTTTCGAAATATTATATTCTGAGTAAACTGAATGAAAGAAACAATATGGCGTGTTATTTTTTTTCATGAATATTCAACAAATTACCTCATTCACTTGCATATCCTGACATTTTCTCTAGAACCCTCTCGGTCAAATATATCCGTGCATTATGATCGCGCTTTTCGTATATCCGGCCCGGTCATCTGGAATAAGCTTCCCAAAATATTGCTAACATCCGAAAATCCCAAGTTCAAGCGGGTCTTATAAATAAATAAAACAAATTGTTTTAAAAATACCTAACATAAGACATAACTGCATGCAGTGGCGGCTCGTGACTTTTGAGTGTGCTAGAGCAGTGGTCCCCAACCCATGGGCCGCACCGCCTGCTTAAAAATCAAAATAATTTTTTGAAAAACTCTATAGTTAAAAACTCTATAATTATATAGCTTAAAATAATTATCAATTGGTACCGGGCCGCGCAATTGTCAATAAACCAGGCGAATCTAGCATGCATGCGAAAGAAGAAGATCAAATGCTGGATATCGCAAATGACAGCAGCCTTAAAACTATGTTCGAGACAACAACTCTGCCGGTGTTCCGGATTAAAGTCATGGTGGAATACCCTGAGAATGCCACCACAGCACTTAAACTCCTATAGCCAAAGATTGAAAAATACGACGTTATTGATGTTGTTGAAGCCGAAAATGATTATCTTGTCTCTTTCATCCCTTTCGGTTTCTTTGTTATAATATACCTCCGTATGCGATAATGAACATAAAAGTTACTCTCTCTAGAGCACATTATCGCATGACATTGCTGTGTCAGTTGCAACCTTGTTATTCCAAGGGATCGATATTTTAATTTAGTTTATGTGATTATGGTCCTGAGGAAGGTTACGATTAACTGAAACCGGTCGACAAATATGTAAATTTAATAAAATGGTTTAAAACAAAAAAAAAACTTTTTTTCATTTAATAAATATTATACTCGTGGATATAAAAAAAAATCAAAAGATTGATGTTAACGCTTTAAATTTTTTTCAGGGGTGCTAGCAAACCTTACAAATTGTTCAGTAAAATCACACAAAACTAATTAAAAATTCTTTGTGCAAATTTCATGGCGTTAAAGAATTTCACCGTTTTTTCAGGTATTTTAAGACAAACGTTTTTTTTTTCTAGCAAAATCGATAAAATCATTTTAAAAGGCTCTACCAATGGTTTTGAGAGTTTTGCATCAAGTGCCTACCTACATGTGATAAAAAACACATATAAATAACATCCCACGAACAAAACTGATAGTGACAAGTCGAGTTCCGCAGAACGAGTTCCATCTAATTTACGACTGTCGCTCTAAACACACTTGTTGATAGAACAACCTGGACCTAATGAAAGATTAATGCTTTGAATGATTGTAGCATTTTTTATCTCGTAAAATATTGGAAACCGGAGAAAATTAATTCAGTCCTGTCGTTCACTAACTATTCGGCTACCGAACTGTTTTAAATTATTATTTTTATAAACAATAATTATTAATCTAAAACACTCATCCAAATTGAAAAAACCTTCCGAGCAAAGATAAATGTCGCCGGCAGGACTCGAACCCGCACCCTTCTAATGTCCGGTCAGATGCTCTACCGTTGAGCTACGTCGGCTTATCGCAAACCCGCCAAGTTAATCAATATATACTAGTGTTCCATTCAATAATTACTGTTTTTATTATATTTTCACCTGTAAACAACCAACTTTATTAGTATGAGAAAGGCTTGTAACGGCTAAATCCCTCAAATAGATGGCGTCGAGACAAATTATGTCTACATTTTATTGGTGAAAATTGCTTTGACTTGTCAAATATTTATTAATTGATAAACTAAAGTTCTTAAAAACTTAAGACAAGATTTTTGTGCATAGCGCAAAGGGTAACAATTATTATTTTTATAAACAATAATTATTAATCTAAAACACTCATCCAAATTGAAAAAACCTTCCGACAGTAATTATTGAATGGAACACTAGTATATATTGATTAACTTGGCGGGTTTGCGATAAGCCGACGTAGCTCAACGGTAGAGCATCTGACCGGACATTAGAAGGGTGCGGGTTCGAGTCCTGCCGGCGACATTTATCTTTGCTCGGAAGGTTTTTTCAATTTGGATGAGTGTTTTAGATTAATAATTATTGTTTATAAAAATAATAATTGTTACCCTTTGCACTATGCACAAAAAATCTTGTCTTAAGTTTTAAAGAACTTTAGTTTATCAATTAATGTTTTAAATTAGACCAAAAATCAGATGTCACACATAGTTTGCAACTTCACATGGTTAGCTTGGCAAGGAGACAAAGGGGAAACTATTGGGGTAGAAGTGCGTTAGAGGAGTCGTTTTTTTTTTAACCCTGTAATTTTCCTCTTATTTTGAACGTCAAACGTGCAAAATTTCACCAAGAATGGGTGGGAAAGGGGGATGGGGGATAGGGGTGGTTTTTTGAAATCTCATGTAAATAGTGACCTTCCTCTTGTTTAGAAGGTCAAGTGTGCAAAATTTCATCGGGCTCTGAAAAAAACTGTACAAAACAAACACATTGCCCGGGACATTCTTATTTATATAATGAAGATAGATGGAAGATAGAAGAAGAAGTCAAAACCATTTAATACAAAATAAAAGTTACTTGCGCACATCAGGATTTGAACCCGCCACCCCCGGATTCATAGTCGAGGACCTTGTCCCTCGACCACGGAGGACGTTTGAATGTATGAGACGATGGAATGTAAATGGCTCAAGGAGTGAAAATATGAGGAGGGTGTCCTAAGACAGAGTGGTGTGATGGTCCATTCTATCTGGCCATCTCCATGGAGGAACGGAAGGAATTATTTGTCACTTCTATTTCCGACGTCTTCAGTGGCAACGCCACTGACTAAAAATTTAACTGTGTCGATCTACGTGAAATAAATCATTACGTTCTACCCCGGCTTATTCTGGTAACATGAACTTTCGATACGGTTATTTTCACTGACAAAAAAATGGTGTAATTTATTATTTCTGTGTTAATTATTTACTGTGTTTTTTTTAATCAACGGTCGTTATGACAGCTGTAAAGGCGTTTTGCAAGGGTCCAATATCATAAATAATGGACTACCACGCAAATAGTATGCAAATTTACATTTTTTTCATAAAATCATAATGATTTGAACATTTACAACTCGTGTCGTGTAATTAAAACTAGTCTAGACACTTGTTAATTAAAGTGAACCATTAATAAAAATAAAGTTGAACAACTAATCATTGTTTACACATTCGCATATTTATGCAGTGAATCGTGGAATTATTTTTTTTTAAATAATTTATTTATGCCAAATAAGACTCCAAACTTATCAAATAATAATGACGAATAAATACATTTTAAAATTATGTTTGGATACCTTATCGCTTCTTAAAAATACGCATTTACGAAACCCTGTAAAAATGTCATCATGAGATAAAATATCTCTAGAGTGAAAGCGAGGAGTCAAATTAATTTAAACAACAAACTTCAAACTAATTTTTCAATTTTTCACAATTTTTCTAGCTTTCTTCAGGATATGCTTTCCTTGAGTTATTTCCTCAGCAACGCATTTGTCTTCATAGTATCAGGCTGCGCCTTTTTTCTCGTAGGTAAGTTTAATATTTTTTTCAGTGGGGAAATTTTACTACTCATTCTCTTGTGGGAACTATTGAGTTAAATTTGCTGATCGCTTCTCAGACATAATAAACGAGTGAATTGTGAATATTTTTGATCAATTTAAGCAATGAATATTTTTATTATAAGTGATCACAATATTTATTAGCCTAAACGATTAAGATTAGTCCAAGATAGAATAAAAACGCCTAATTTAAAATATACGTTTCGTTTCCAAAATGGGCTAAGGAAGAACACTTCCATTCTAAAAAAACTATGTTTGCAGATAGTAACCAAGTTATTAACGTATTCTTGAGTCTGCAAGGTCTGTAATGTATAGATAATTATAAACCACCTATCTTCTGGGGTAGACATTTTTCATTTAATCTTCAATCACTTCAAGACTGCAATAAATATTTTGTTCAATACGAGGCCGTGTCCCTAACTGAAGTTATTGACATACCTAATAATTTTAACTTTATAAAATATTATTTATGTAATATGATATGATAATTTGATATTTTAAGAAATGTTATTTGTATAATATGATATAATAATCTGATATTTTGAAATATTATTTATATTTTCAGAATAAGCAAACACATTGTGGATTGACATGATGTATTAAATAACAGCCCGTCTTCAGGACATAGAACATGTTCTATGTCCTGAAGACGATTTTGGCAGAATCGAAACTAGTCGACAAATAAAAAATAAAAGTGGATAAAAAATAAAGTGTCTTATTATTTAATATATTATTTATATAATATGATATGATAATTTGATATTATATGAAATGCTATTTGTGTAATATGGTATGATAATCTGATATTTTGAAACGTTATTTATATAATATGATATGATAATTTGATATTTTACGAAATGTTATTTGTATAATATGGTATGATAATTTGATATTTTATGAAATGTTATTTGTATAATATGGTATGATAATCTGATATTTTGAAACGTTATTTTTATAATATGATACGATAATTTGATATTTTATGAAATGTTATTTGTATAATATGGTATGATAATTTGATATTTTATGAAATGTGATTTGTATAATATGGTATGATAATCTGATATTTTGAAACGTTATTTATATAATTTGATATGATAATTTGATATTTTACGAAATGTTATTTGTGTAATATGATATGATAATCTGATATTTTGAAACGTTATTTATATAATATGATATGATAATTTAATATTTTATGAAATGTTATTTGTATAATATGGTATGATAATCTGATATTTTGAAACGTTATTTATATAATATGATATGATAATTTGATATTTTAAGAAATGTCATTTCTATAATATGATATAATAATCGGATATTTTGAAATATTATTTTTATTTTCAGAATAAGCAAACACATTGCGGATTGACATGATGTATTAAATAACAGCCCGTCTTCAGGACATAGAACATGTTCTATGTCCTGAAGACAATTTGGCAGAATCGAAACTAGTCGACAAATAAAAAATAAAAGTGGATTAAAAATAAAGTGTCTTATTATTTAATATATTATTTATATAATATGATATGATAATTTGATATTTTATGAAATGCTATTTGTGTAATATGGTATGATAATCTGATATTTTGAAACGTTATTTATATAATATGATATGATAATTTGATATTTTTTTTTTATTTTTTTTTTTTTTTTTATTGTATAATATTAATTATATACAGTGGGAACTTATACCCGCTAAGCCACTGCAAGTAGCTTGTCAGCAGGAGTTTATTTCAACAATATAATATAATACAACAATAAATTACAATCATCATACAAATGTAGGGCAAAAATTATTTTATTTAGGCGCATGCATCTTGTCCTGTACATAAGTTGAGAAAAAAAAAATTAAAGAGAAAAAATAATGGTAAAAGCATTACAGATGAAATGTTATTTGTATAATATGGTATGATAATCTGATATTTTGAAACGTTATTTATATAATATGGTATGATAATTTGATATTTTACCAAATGTTATTTGTATAATATGGTATGATAATTTGATATTTTATGAAATGTTATTTGTATAATATGGTATGATAATCTGATATTTTGAAATGTTATTTATATAATATGATATGATAATTTGATATTTTATGAAATGTTATTTGTGTAATATGGTATGATAATCTGATATTTTGAAACGTTATTTATATAATACGATATGATAATTTGATATTTTACGAAATGTTATTTGTATAATATGGTATGATAATTTGATATTTTATGAAATGTTATTTGTATAGTATGGTATGATAATCTGATATTTTGAAATGTTATTTATATAATATGATATGATAATTTGATATTTTATGAAATGTTATTTGTTTAATACGGTATGATAATCTTGAAATGTTATTTATATAATATGATATGATAATTTGATATTTTATGAAATGTTATTTGTCTAATACGGTATGATAATCTTGAAATGTTTTTTATATAATATGATATGATAATTTAATATTTTATCAATTGTTATTTGTACTCGTATAATATGATATAATAATCTGATATTTTCCAATGTTATTTATATAGTATCATATTTTTTAAATATTATTGGATACACTGTTTTTCACAATAAAATAAATTAAATAAAAAAATTTAAAAATAATTACGCAAATATAACATTAACTGAACGATTGAAAATTTGTTGGAAAAATGGAAACCTTATTCGTTGGGAACCCGTTGCTAAGGAACTTATACCTGTATATAAGAAGATTTTTCCGTAAAAATTTTTAATTCTGGCATTTTTACCCCTGCCTTTCTCCAACTAATCTCGTTTTTTTAATTTTTTTATTACACCCCTCACAAGAGCGCTCCTTTATGTACGGAGGACATACGGGGGAACTATTTCGCTACCCGGTTGGGCAACGTTGTGAGGCGGGTTAAGAAAGGGGCTTTAATAAGGTATTTGTTAGTGCGGGCCTTGAAGAGGCCTAGATTAAATGTAGCAGGAAAGATAGCTGCCGATAGCTCGTTCCACAAACGAGCCGATTTACACAAAAATGAATCGGCGAAACGACCCGTTCTCATGAAGCCAACATCAACTGTGAACGGGTGTTCAGCTCGTGTCCGTCGAGTTTCACGCACGTACACAGATGTGGAGGAGATCAACGCTGCTAGCTCCTTCGAGCAGGCTTAATTGAAATATCTGTAGAACAGACTCAGCATGCCTGCATTGCATCTGTGCAATAGAGATGACTATCGGTCTGTTAACAACTAATTGTCAATCAGACGAACCGCCCTCCTTTGCACAGAATCAAACATATTTATCAGGTATTCGGGAGCTCCAACCCAGAGGTGACTTCCAAATTCAATTGTTTAAAGAATATAGGAAATTTATATATTTATGACCGAGCTTTACTAAATAAAATAAAACACTTATTTTTGTGATTTTTTTTTTTCAATAAATCGAAACATGTGACCGGTGTTAACCGGGAATTTCAACCTTGTCGCCACCTGTATAAGGAGTACGTGATTTCATTCAAATTTTACGAATCTTATCGACATGTTCTTTTTGTCTATAAGTTGTTAATAATTTGACTGTTTATTTTGTGTATCAAGAAGTGCTTGTACAGTAAATCAATAAATTAGTAAACAAATAATTATACAAGGAAATAATCAAATACTTTTGGGTAAACTAAGAATTATCATGATTATTCGCGCTCACAGATGGCGTTGATGTGAATATTTAGAAAAAATAACACACGCATTTCTCACATAATGCTTTTAAATATTGAAATGAATTGTTCGGTGGAGGGTGTACATGCGGAACACAAAAAGGAATTTTTTTTTTATGTGAACACCACACAAGAGTCCCAACTGCTCTGCTAATCGGAGCCAGTAAAACTATGCCATCACCAAATTGGGGAATGTTGTGGGGCTGAAGGTAATGGGATGGGGAGGCGATTATGATGGTGAGGATGGTGGGGAAGTATCCAGCTATTCAGATCTGGTCAACATACACGGCTAAAGCCAACTCAAGCAACGTTTCGATTCTAAATGGTAGTCTTTCACCAAAGCGATACTGAAAGTATCTTCCACTACGCGCCGTATCAGATGCCTTTTTTTACTGCGCATAGCTTATCAAATTGACAAAAAGATATCAAATTAATCGTAATATCGCATCATTCCTTATCATCAATTGGTTCACGTGGATTATTTATAAAAGTAGAAATTGGCCACCATTTTCGTGGGTCCGTTAGCTCAATAGGTAAGAGTGCCATGCTTACGAAAAATGTGGAGGTTGGGGGTTCGAGTCCCTCACGGGCCAGTTATTATTTTTTTTGTTATTAAAACACTTTTATTTTTATTTATTTAGTGCCTCACTTGTATATTATTTTTAAATTCATTTTTTATCAAATTCTTTTAAAGGCTGACAGCATTTCTAATAAAGCCTATAATTTTTTTTTATATTTGCTTTATACAGGAGTCCCTGAGGGAAATAATTTCCTCAAAGAATATCTCATGGTTGGGGATGCTGTGTGGAGGGTCTTTTGGAAAATATTAACGTGTTAACCAAGGTCTTGAAGAGACTCGTGTTGTGGGATGGAGTAGGCCAACAGATCATTACACAGACGAGCTGTTGAATACAAGAACGAGCCGTAGAAGCGACCCATTCTCATGCGATAAATGTTAACCGTGTACAAATGTTGGGAGCGCGTTTGGTGTGTTTCCCGACTGTGCAATTGTGCCGAAGAGATCATTGACGCTAGTTTCTCAGAGCAGCTTCCATTGAAATACCCTTAGCACAAGGACAGAATTCCCACCTGGCGTCTGTGCTCTAAAGATTGCAATCCGTTTGTTAAGATAGGGAAATTTATTATCGGTTTTTACAAATTTTAATAGTGTCACCCTCACGTTATTGAACAATGTCATGGCCTTGTTCTTCTTTAGATTACATCGGTATGTCAGATCTGTATCTTGTGTTTATTTATGGGTATAACTTGACATACTTAATTTTGTAGGCAGCCAAAAGAGGAACGTCTACTTTCGATAGACTTTTCGGATTTTTTATTCGTGGAATCGATTAAGCAGCTCTCTTTTTTATATACAGCTGGTTTACAACTAGATAAATTTTTAATTTGACAAATTAGAAACAGTGTTAATAATCAATCAAATATTATTAACAATCAAATAAATATTATTAATAATCAATTAAATATTTTTAATAACCTTTTTAAATATGTTTATTATTAATAACTACATTTATAATATAAATTTCAAAGACAATTTTTTATATTTGTATAGGGTTGGGCGGGGCTAGTTAAACCACGGGGCTTGTTGGACCACGCAAACACCTTCGGAGCGAAAAAACTTACGAAGAGTCTCGAACATGTTCTAGCAAGCTAGAAGTGGAGGAACCACGTCGTCAAGCATTTAGTCACCGCATGACGTTCATACCGTGTGCACGGGAAATTTCTGTGAATTTCACGCCAAAAGTAAAAAAAGAGGTTCGACTGCTTTTTTGAAAATATGTACCAAGGAACAAAGGTACTAATTCAAGGTAAGTCAATTTTAAATTGGTGATTACTTAACTATATTATTTCGAAAGGAAAATTGTAGTACGTTTAGTGGTATATGAGTTATCCGATGAAATTTGTAATAAAACATGAGTTCGGTTCAACTTGCACCATTCAAATTCCTCACATTACGTATTTATTTTGCTTTTTAACATATTAATATTACCGATTTTTTAAACTTTCTAGATGCAAAAAGAAAGATGGATCGTGGTTCTGCCTACCTGGCTCAATTGATAAAACCGGCAGAACCCGAAAATTATAATATATTATAAATAAATATTATTTTTAATATAAATTGAAAATAGAGTGAGATTTATTATTAAATTTAAAGAACAAAAAGGGACTGCGATAATGGAATATACAATTCCACGACAAATTATTTCCCGCAGAACAAGCAAAAAAACTTAACTGTACTGGCTTCAACTATCAGTAATATTTTTTGAGTTAGCACCAAGTAATGTCCGTTGTCTAGATCTAGAATATGATTGCATCGTCGAACACAAATTAAAAATGCTTGGTGTCAGAATAACTAATAAAATGCCTCTCAAAAATTTTGATGATTTTGCCCCATCTATGTAATACTAGAAAATACGTTACAAGTTGAAGCATCAGAGATTTCCACACCATTAGCTTCAACTGTACACGGCATACTGACAGCAGGAGAAGAAAATATTTCTCCCAATATCACTAACCACGAGGAGGCAAAGAAGAGCATCTAATTTAACTGACATCACTGAAAAGTATTAGCTTCCCCAGGAGCAATCTAAAGCCTAAAGACAGAAACAGATAAAGCAAAAAAAAGGCAATGAATAAAACAGTCTTCACTTTGTCAGACACTTCTGAAGAATATGCTTCCCTCATGTATAAAGTTACCAGTAAGAGTAGGTTCATTGTCATGCTTGTCTATAGTGGGCACGCAAGAAGTACACATCTAGCACTATTTTAAGAAATCTTATCTGAAACCTTTTTCAATATACTCGTTTTTTTTCAGATAATAAATCAAACTATCAGGTACCTAATTCTGTATTCTTTCTTTATTTCAATAAATTTAGTTTAATAACTCATATTGTTTAATAAACCACGAGTGTGAATGATAATAAATATTTGACACCATATTGTTCAACAAGCCCCTTGGGGTGGTTCAAGTAGCCCCGTATATGAGGCAAGTTGAACCATTTCCCTCCTTAAGTGAAAATTTAAATATCTTGCGTAAGGTCAATGTATTATGTCGTCTCATGGATATCATTATAAAGCCAGATAATGAAAGTATAATAAGTTGAAAAAACTAAAATATCAGTAAGAGTTTCGACTCTAGGCTTAAATTAGCAAAATCATGTTCAACTAGCCACGCCCTACCCTACCTAATATATTAATGATAAAAATATTATTTTTTTAAATATTTCTAAACAATTTTTTTTTAATTAATATTTTGTATTTTTTTTCAATTATTTTTACGTTTTTAATTAATAAAATAATATTAATCAACAAAATTGTTTTAAAAAAATAACCGTTAATTAGGTTAAGTTTGATTTTTTCTTCTTTTGTTCATACTTTTAGTGACAAAAAAAGTCTCCCGATTCAATTGAATTCCGGTCACCGGGAATCTACGAGTATCAAATGGACTGCCCGTTTCTTCGCGGAAATAAGTATTTTTTGGAAGTATTTAACTAGACATGGCTACCAGATTTCTGCAAGGAGGGAGATCAATGACTGTATGGTACAATGTGATAGAAGCACCCTCCCCAATAAAGACTGCATTGAAATGCTTGGAGTAAGTATCTCAGACCGGCTCAAGCATCGGGACTTCATAGAACGGCTGCATGGATGGAGTCTCCCCTGATGGACCTTTGGAGACGGAATACCGTCAAATATCCACCACAAAGTTTTTAATTTTTGAATGAATTAGTATTTTTTATATATTTATTTTTATTTTTTATTGTCCTTTTTATGTATTGTTATTAGATAATATGACTAAAAAACATTTATTTATTTATTTTAGAAACATGTATAAAATGAGTAGTCTACAAATTTCAACGTTTTAGAAAATTATTGCGTGGATCGGTACGAACGTGTCTCAATGTAGCATCTAATAAGTGGTTATATAGAGTAACTTCGGGTAATATGGCCCACCTCACTTTCTTCGAAACGTGGCAAAGCTGCGAGTGGATTATACCCGCTTTGTAATAACTCCCCACTCCACATATCTTCAGTGTGTTTTTATGACTCGGTGAGTACGCACGCTTCTGTGACGAGCGGAGATCTATTTTTAAACCTTTCGATCTTATTTTGTGGAAAGTTTTCAACATCATATTAACTTAATTGCAATACGTATTCCTATTTCAGCTTTAACGGTGTGTTAAAATATACCTATTTAATTATTGTAACAAATCATTTTGCATGTATTTTATATAACTTTAAGGTTTGAGGTTAGTTTTATAAATCGTCTTTTAGGGGTAATATGGCCTGGTAGGCCACATTACCATCGTACAATTTTCCAATTGCATACTTCTTTTTTTTTTTTAGATTATGGCTCACACTATGCTAATTTCTATTAAAAACCGCCAAACAAGGAGCAAAGAATTCATGAGGAAGGCCATTGAAGATGTAAGGAGCAAGAAGATGGGTACACTTAAAGCTTCCAAGCAGTACCATGTGCCTAGAACAACACTGAGACGTTTAGTAGTGAACAAAGAAGTACCAGCTGAATTGGTTACATTTAGGAAGAAAACCGACTTTGCCTTTTGAGCTTGAGAAATAGCTTATCATTTATGTATCGGTAATGGAAACGAACTTATTTGGTTTAGTTAGAAAATATGTCATGAGGTTAGTTTATCAGATTGCAGTAAAAAACAACATCACTCATTCATTTTCTGCCATCAATAAAAACGCTAGCAGAGATTGGTTAAATTCATTTTTAAAACGACATCTTGACTCTCCTTCCGTCGTCCAACGAGAACTTCATTAGCAAGAGCCAGAGACTTCAATAGAGAGAACAGGCAAATACTCTCATTAAATTGTTTTTACTAACCGCTTCTCCAATATCTCCACAACCTTCGATTTCAACAGCACAGAGCTGTATTGATAATTTTCATATATCTCCAATTCCGACAATTTTCTCAAGAAAAACTAGTAACAGCGGCCGGAAAGCTCATAAAAAAAGAAGGAAGAGAAAATGAATAAGGCTGAAACGAGGAACGCTTTCACCAAAAATTATGACCAGACTTCAGCATGTTCCACCTCGGAAGAAGATAGTGAACTTTCCTATGAAGACAGCTCAGATGAAAATTGGGGAATGTTGTGAGGATGAAGGTATTGGGATGGTGAGGCGATGGTGATAAGGTATGGAAGTACCTAGCTATTCAAATCTGGTCACCATACACGGCTAAAGCCAACTCAAGCAACGTTTCGATTCTAAATGGTGGTCTTTCACCAAGGCGGTACTGAAAGTATTTACCACTATGCGCCGTAAGTATGCTAGATATTATTTTGAAATGATTTAAATGTGATTTAACTCATTTTAATCGAATGGAATTTACTTGCAAACGCCGGGATTTGAATCGGCAACCTCCGGATGCGTAGTCGAGGTCCTCACCTCTTGACCACGGAGGCCGTCAATTGTAGGTTTAAAGCTCTTTTTTTTCAAGTAACTTACAAAAATATAGTATTTACTACACCAAATTCAAGAGCCAATTCTCTGTATTGACGTAGTAAGTTTGAAAATGGTTAAATTAAAAAAATATATTAAATTTTAAAAAAATTATAATTTAAAAATGTTAGTGTAATGTATTTTTATACGTTCTTGGAGGAACTGAGCTTTAAATCTGCTAAAAACCAATTAATCACAATATTTAAAATCATTTGTTGCAAAAAGTATTCGTTTCAAAAATGTTGAAATTAACGACATCTGTGATCGCGATTTATCATAATTATTTATGCTTTAATATTTGTGGCAAAACTAAAACACAATAAAACCAATCACGTGCCTTTTTGTTATTGCGCATATCTCATCAAATTGACAAAAATATATCAAATTAATCGTAATGTCGCATCATTCCTTATCATCAAATTGGTTCACTTGGATTATTTATAAAAGTAAAAATTGGCGACCGTTTTTGTGGGTCCGTTAGCTCAACAGGTAAGAGCGCCGCGCTTATGAAAGATGTGGAGGTTGGGGGTTCGAGTCCCTCACGGGCCGATAATAATTTATTTTTTTTGCTAAAATACACGTTTTTTTTATTTATTTAGTGTCTCACTTGTATATTATTATTAAATATTTTTTTTATAATTTTTTTTAAATGCTGACTGCATATCTGATAAAATCTGTAATTTTTTTACTTTACCTTTATACAAATAATTTCCCTTAAGGAATATGTCATCTTTGGGGGTGCTGTGTGAAGGGTCTTTTGGAAAATATTAACGTGTTAACCAAGGTCTTGAAGAGACTCGTGTTGTGGGAGGGAGTAGGCCAACAGATCATTACACAGACGAGCTGTTGAATACACGAGCCGTAGAAGCGACCCATTCTCATGTGATAAATGTCAACCATGTACAAATGTTTTGAGCGCGTTTGGCGTGTTTCCTGACTGTGCACCGGTGCCGAAGGGATCATTGACCCTAGTTTCTCAGAGCAGCTTCCATTGAAATACCCTTAGCACAAGGACAGCTTTCCCACCTGGCGTCTGTGCTCGAAAGATTGCAATCCGTTTGTTAAGGTAGGGAAATCTATTATCGGTTTTTACAAATTTTAATATTGTCACCTTCACGTTATTGAACAATGTCATGACCTTGTTCTTCTTTAGATTACATCGGTATGTCAGATCTGTATCTTGTGTTTATTTATGGATATAACTTGACATACTTAACTTTGTAGGCAGCCAAAAGAGGAACGTCTACTTTCGATACACTTTTCGGATTTTTTATTCATGGAATCGATTAAGCAGCTCTTTATCAAGTTCCTCGGAGAATCTTTCATTGAAATACCTGTAAAACAGAGACAGAATTCCCACCTGACGTATGTGATCTCACTCTAAAGATTCCAATCCGTTTGTTAAGTATGGTTCCATGATAATTCAACACACGTATGACTCGACACACTTTTTAAAAGTGACAAGAGCCCAAAAATCAAATCTAACCTAACATAATTATACATTTTTTTTTTTTTATTAAAAAAATTAATAAATTAAATAAAATTAGAAACAAATCATTATTTTTACACAAATGATGGTTTAAAAGTTTTACATACAACTGGTTTACAATTAAGTGTTAATAATCGATTAAATATTATTAAGAATCAATTAAATCTTATTAATAATCAATTAAATATTTTGAATAATCAATAAAATATTATTAATAATCAATTAAACATTATTAATAATCAATTAAATATTATTAATAATCAACTAAATATTATTAATAATCTATTAAATATTATTAATAATCAATTGAATATTATTAATAATCAATTAAATATTATTAATAATCAATTAAATATTATTAATAATCAATTGAATATTGTTAATAATCAACTAAATATTATTAATAATCAATTACATCTTATTAATAATCAATTAAATATTATTAATAATCAATTACATCTTATTAATAATCAATTAAATATTTTGAATAATCAATTAAATATTATTAATAATCAATTAAATATTATTAATAATCAACTAAATATTATTAATAATCAATTAAATATTATTAATAATCAACTAAATATTATTAATAATCTATTAAATATTATTAATAATCAACTAAATATTATTAATAATCAATTAAATATTATTAATAATCAACTAAATATTATTAATAATCAATTAAATATTATTAATAATCAACTAAATATTATTAATGATTAATTAAATATTATTAATAATCAATTAAATATTATT
This sequence comes from Halesus radiatus, assembly GCA_022606495.2. NCBI lineage: Eukaryota > Metazoa > Arthropoda > Insecta > Trichoptera > Limnephilidae > Halesus > Halesus radiatus. The sequence goes on from JAHDVE020010234.1 coordinate 34,937, forward strand.
AATAATCAATTAAATATTATTAATAATCAATTAAATATTATTAATAATCAACTAAATATTATTAATAATCAATTAAATATTATTAATAATCAACTAAATATTATTAATAATCAATTACATCTTATTAATAATCAATTAAATATTATTAATAATCAATTACATCTTATTAATAATCAATTAAATATTTTGAATAATCAATTAAATATTATTAATAATCAATTAAATATTATTAATAATCAACTAAATATTATTAATAATCAATTAAATATTATTAATAATCAACTAAATATTATTAATAATCTATTAAATATTATTAATAATCAACTAAATATTATTAATAATCAATTAAATATTATTAATAATCAACTAAATATTATTAATAATCAATTAAATATTATTAATAATCAATTAAATATTTTGAACAATCATTTAAATATTATTAATAATCAATAAAATATTATTAATAATCCATTAAATATAATAATATAATCAGGGACTTCATAGAAGTCTGAATAAATCTGACATGCAATACTGCCACGGATACGGAGTCTCCCCTGATGGCACTTTGGAGACGGAAGACCATCATATATCCACCACAAACGTTTTAATTTTTGTATTAATTAGTATTTGTTTGTCTTTTTCATGTATTGTTATTTCTTTTCATGTGTTATTATTGTAACCTATAGAATGTATTTCATTACACTTCCCCTATTAATAGTAGCGTCCATTGCTCTATGACCAAAAGCAGGCTATGTGTAGGTTTGCAAGTTCGGGTATAAATTGTGCATTGAATATTAATAGAAACTGACTATTTCATTATTGTTATGGACAACTGAATAAATGAGCGTTCCTCTTACTTAATTCGTTGAAAAATACATTTTGATCCGAAATTTATCTCCTTTTTTTAATTTTTTTCTTTAATTTTTCCAATGGTTATTTTTTCTTAGGGTAGGCACAGCTTTTCAGCCTTTATGTACTGCACGCTACTGCGTAGAGCTGTATTTATTTTAATAGTCATGTAGCTACATTTTTTTTAATGTAAAGCAGTCTTTACAAAAACAAAGCACCAATGGATTGACCCTGTCTTATGTGGGATCGAACAACGACCCATTCTTGTTTTGTTCGTTTTTTAGTACCTACGCAATTAATTTGAAATGATACATCAACAAAGTATAAAGTATAACCGGTACTTACTTCCACGAGTGCCCGCTTACACTTATTGAGGAATGCAGGCACGCGACCGCCATCTACGGCCTTTATTTGCTTTTCTCACAACTGCATTCAAAAGAAATAGAGATTTATTTTATTTCACCGGCAAACACGTTTGAAACAGGATGGTTAAATAAATAATTCCAGGTTTCCAAGCGAGCGAATAAAAAAAAACTAGAATACATCCGTTCAATATACGACAGAGAATAACATAGCTTTTGATGGATTCCAAATAAGAATCTTTAAATCTTCGGAATTAAATTATATAGATAGTGTGTACTGCGCATCATTAAATTTATCAGGTATGAATGTAAATTATAATATTATTGTATGTTTTGAAATTGTAGGATATGGTGTTTAACTTCTGACAAAAACCAATTTTTGTATCGGAACAAGGGTTGTTTAAAAATAGTTTGTTAAACTTATCGTCTGTCGCCTGAAGTACGGCGACATGATAGTGATATCTACATTAGGAATATGGTTGCCGGTTTTCCCTAATAGCATTATTAAATATCTTCCTATTGGTCGGCTAGATTAAACTATCTATCTTTGTTCCGTATTCAATTCCTATTACTTCTTATCCCTTGTTATTTTTTATGCTGTGTACATTTAATCGTAACCTTCTTTATCCACAGTTTTTGACAAAAAATATTTTAAAAAAAGTATATATATATATTTATTTTTTATATAAATACAGCACAAGAATCCCAACTGCTCCCAACCGTCTGGAGCCAGTGAGACTATGGCATCCCATTGTGGAATGTTGTGAGGCTAAGGTATTGGGGAGGAGAAGAAGGGGTAGAGGATGGTGGGAAATACCTGGCTATTCAGATCTGGTCACCAAACACGACCTAAAAACCATTTCAAGCAACTTTTCAATTCTTTCACCGGAGCGATACTGGGAGTATCTTCCACTCTGGAACGTGCGCAAATATACTATATATTATTTTTTATTAATTAATTGTGAAACAACACAAATTAATTAAATAAAATTTATTTGCGCACGCCGTTTACGTACACATTTTTTTACATGAATGATTGTTTAAATTATAATTGTAAGAAATTGGAACCCATAGGCGCTCCATAGATACTTTACAAAATGAAACATGTAACAGAAAACAAACAGAAAAGAAAAAGATAACATTAGCAGCTGGTACTCGAACCCAGGACATCATGGTCTATCCGGGACCTTTCCATCTAAATCACTAAGCTATGGCTACCCCAATCCGTCCCGTCATCTTTATCGGCATCGTACTTCGATTTTCTAAGAACTGTTAATATCATCTTCAATTAATTTGCATATATTTTTGACTGCTACCTTTTTATCATGACTACAAGAATTCTACCCGAATTTATTTGTTTAAATTTTTGGATAGTATCTCGGATATGTCTCCCCGATTTTTATTTATATGGGACATCTGTTGACTTTTGCCACAAGTCTAGGATTTTTTTTTATTTTATAGAAAGTATAAACCTAATTATAATATATTTTTAATCATTGAATATAATATTAACAACTCTCAAAATGAAACATGAAACCGAAAAGACACAGAAAGGAAAAATGTCACGGTAGTAGCTGGGACTCGAACCCAGGTGGCTACCCCAATCCGTCCCGTCATTTAGTTTGCAAGCTTCAATAAATTATCAAAGTGTTACTCCTCAAAATAATAAATATATCCCCTTTTAAAATCGCATCTACAAATTGCGAGAGAATTCCTCGACATCTCACGCTTCGTGGAAAAAGAATCGCATTGAAAAAAATATCCTCAAATGGTACAGAAAAAGGTGGTACTGCAAAAGTGGCTGCCTCTCTGCTATAGAGACGCAGTGTCAAATTCTTCCCTTATATGTCTATCTTTGGAGCTGAAAGAATTCAAGACGTGTGTTTTTTATACATCCTAAGCAAGGTAATTACCTTATTAGGAACGAGAGATAAAAAACTAGTAATTAGTAAGTGGCCAGTGCCAATGGCTCGCATAACTTCACGTGCCTGTGTCCTCGCTTATGTCAGGATTGAAACGTGTATCGTGCTATCTACTGTCTTGTCAATTTCTAACTCCTAAAGAGGAACTTCTTAGATTTGTGTTTTTTCATGCAATACTTAGTATCAATAGATTAATGAACAACGTATGCATAGGACGAAGCATCCAGAATGTGACATAATATACAAACGAGGACTTAAAGTCAAAAGTACATTTTTTCAGGAGACAATAACATTATATCCTTGTGTTGCATCAACATAGGACGTATTAAGTTAAAAAATTATTCAATTTTGTAATAACTTATTGAAGCTTTTAAACCTTATTGTAATATATTTAACAACTGTCAAAAGGAAACCGAAAAAAACACAGAAAAGAAAAAGATAACGGTGGCTACTGGGACTCGAATCCAGGACTTCATGGTCTTTCCGTTACCTTGCGCTTTAATCCACCGTTCCGTCATTTTTATCGGTGTCCTTTGATTTTTAAGAACTGTAAATATCATCTTCGATTAATTCCCATATATTTTCGGTTGCTACCTTTTTATTATGACTACAAGATTCTTCCCGAATTTATTTGCAATCTTTAGATAGTGTCTCGGATATACTTATCCGATTTTTATTTATACGGGACATCTATCTGTTGATTTTTTCTATGAGTCTAGGATTAATATTCACTTTGGCAAATATCTTATCGAAGTTAATGCAAAATTAATTATTAATGTGATGTATTTTAATCATTGTAATGTGTATATATTTGAATCATTGAAATAATATTAACAATTCTCAAAATGAAACATGAAACCGAAAAGACACAGAAAAGAAAAAGATAACGGCAACGGCAACTGGAACTCGAACCCAGGACCTCATGGTATACCTTTTTGCTATTATCTTTTTCTTTTCGGTTTCATGTTTCATTTTACGAGTTAAATTTTGATTCAGTTAAAATTAAAATTAGAAACTAAAAATGATCATATTTAATTTAATCACTGAAGAAGATAATATTAACAAAGTTTCAATGAAATATAAGACCGAAATGAGATAGAAAATAAAATACAATATCGTTGAACTAAGCTCCTTCTTACAAGCTACTTGCAGTAGATACAAATTTATTTATATAAATTAAAAATATACTTTGTATTTACCACTTTAATTAAAATATATAAATATTTCTCTACATGTTTCGATAGCAATGCTATCATCTTCAGGAATAAATGAATACTAAAAAATAATTTATATTTATTTTTTTATTAATAATGATAATTTTTATTTATATTTCTAATTTAAATGTATTATTCAATGTTTTGTAATTATTTTGTCATTAACATTTTTAATATGTTACTTACCTACTTTAATTCATTTTTGTTTATGCTCATATTTTGTATATTCTTAAATTATTGTTTTAAATTTTTTATCATTTTTCTATACTTGAAATTATTTTTAGTATTCATTTATTCCTGAAGATGATAGCATTGCTATCGAAACATGTAGAGAAATATTTATATATTTTAATTAAAGTGGTAAATACAAAGTATATTTTTAATTTATATAATTAATAATGATGCCACAAAATTACGAAACATTTGAAGAAATTACAAATTTATTTGTACGAAAATAATATTATAGAATAAAAATTAAAATAAATTGTTTTTGTTATTATTTGTTTTCTAGTAAATATTTTGTCTCATCGACTATATTAATATTCATGTTGGTGAGATTATTGGTGTCATTAGCAAAATTGAGATAAATTAATAAATATAATTACCTTATGTTTTTTTTTTTTTTTTATTTAACGTAAATCAAATTTAATAATGTTATTTTTAAGTTCTGCAAGTGTTTTTAATCTGAATTCTTTGAGGTTTTCACATTTATAATGTGTTTGCTCGTATTTAACTGATAATGTTTTCTTAATTGATTTATTTAAATGTGTCGTATTGTTTTGATAATATGAACCTACTGAGAACCGGTGAATACATAATTTTCCTTACTTTATTAATTAATGTTATATTAGGATCGTTCGTTAATTTCTAATTATTCAAGTAAATTTAAACTTAAGCCCTTTCTTTCTATATGTAAGGGTTTAGGTTTGTTGTTGACAAGCGGGACGTGATTATTTACTAAAAGAATTTTGAAGTGCTTTTATTTTTATAACATCTTATATGTTCTTTGAATCTAGTTGAGAAAGTCCTTCCCGTCTGCCGTATATAGGTAGCGTTGCAGAATTTTATTTGTTTTCTAACTAAATCGGTTTTACCGATAATAAATCATTATTTTTTTTAAAACCCGTCCAAATTGAAAAGGAGTGGGAGTAAATAAAATCATATAAATAAGTCGTCACAATTTGGATTAACCACATTTTTAAAATGGCCTTTAACGCCGAAACAGCTGTCAAAATAATAAAAACTAAAAATACTCGCAGAACTTAATAACAAATTGTTAAATTTGATTTACATTAATTTTTTTTTAAATTAAATGGAGTTCTACGAATTAAACACAAAAACAATTAATACATGTTTATTTAGAATAATCATAATATCATGCTACATCAACGAAATTTAATATTTATTCTGAATCACATTGTCTTTTGCAATAGCTAATAAAAATAATCGATGAACGTTCGTTTCATTGGAAGTAATTAATAATACAATAATGTATATATCTAATTAAGTAACAAACCATCTAACATGATTCCCATTACTGAACAACGAACATTCAACTAATCTGGCCTGGTTTTAATTACTATCTCTTCTCGTTAATACGTCTGGGAGTTACACTTAGCACAGTGTAATAGTAAATGAGCCACTTGCATGTTAGACAAATTTTTATTTAATTTTTTTATTATGAGTGTTTTTCAACATTTGCATTTTCAGTTGCATGATAATTGGATGTCAAACTTTCAGATTATTTGCTTAAATGCTTTGCCAAACGAATATTCAAATGATATCAACATTTTAAACACAGCACAATCGATGTTTAATATAGTAGAGCTAATAATATTTTTTTCTTTTCATAATATTATTAAACAATATATTTTCGTGATGATGTGACTTAACTTATGTACTTAACATTCTAATTCTAAGATTCTAAAATATGTCGTATCTTATTTTTGCAGGTACATACTTTTCCCAACTGTCCCAACCGTCCCAACTGCTCCCAACCGTCTGGAGCCAGTGAGACTGTGGCATCCCAATGTGGAATTTTGTGAGGCTAAGGTATTGGTGAGGAGAAGAAGGGGAAGAGGAAGGTGGGATATACCTGGCTATTCAGATCTGGTCACCAAACACGACTAAAAGCCATTTCAAGCAACTTTTCAATTCTGAACGGTGGTCTTTCACCGGAGCGATACTGGGAGTATCTTCCACTCTGGAACGTGCGCAAATATACTATATATTATTTTTTTATTAATTAATTGTGAAACAACACAAATTAATTAAATAAAATTTATTTGCGCACGCCGTTTACGTACACATTTTTTTTACATGTATGATTGTTTAAATATTAATTGTAAGAAATTGGAACCCATAGGCGCAGTATAGATACTTTACGCTGAATTATTATTAATCAATTAATATAATATTAACAACTCTCAAAATGAAACATGAAACCGAAAAGACACAGAAAGGAAAAATATCACGGTAGTAACTGGGACTAGAACCCAGAATCTCATGGTCTATCCGGGACCTTGCGCTGTAATTCAATGAGCTACGGCTACCCCAATCCGTCCCGTCATTTAGTTTGCAAGCTTCAATAATTAAATTAAATTTATTTGCGCACGGAGGGATTTGAACCCTCGGATTCGTAGTCGAGAGCCCTTACTCTTCATTAAAAATAACTCAAAATATTAAAGTTGATTTACTAAATACAGTGCACTTTTCTAACTTAATGATAAAATATCAGAAAGATCCGATACTACGACACTGAAGGAAGGTGTTGAACACGACGGTGCTGGGTAGCGAATGTAAAGAGCCCGGATCTGCAAGCGGGGAGCAGGACTGCGGGCGCGCAGGCTTAGCTTAGCAGAGCTCGAAAAATGTTGGAATTACGGACCATGACTGATAAATTTTTAAATGTAAACCATTGTAAATTGAAATGACAATTCATATTATAAATAAACATAACCTTCTTATAAAATGTAAAAGCCCTAGGTGAAAAGAAAATAATTATATATGAAGTACGAGTAATAATTGCCTTTGTGTTTAATTCATAGAATTCGATTTTCTTTTTTATTACACAAAATTTTTTTAAATATTTACATAACATTACTAAAATTGATTTACATTGAATTTAAAATATATATATATATACATTTAAAGTATTTTTTTCGGTTCAGGAATTCAATTTCTGTATTTTTTCATCGATTTTCACATGGCTTCCCATTTCCCCCATTCTTATCAGTTTCCCAGCTGTCGATTCATGTAACTAAAATCGTGTTGAACTTGGTAAATATGAATATCCACCTTGGACAATGCTAGGGAAAGTATATCCATAGATTGTGCGAGGAGAGGCTGAACCTACAATGGACAGAGGTCGCTATAGTAGCGCAGGGCAGGGAAGCCTGGAGACGCCTTATCGAAGCAATGGGTCCCTGATCCGATTAGGACAAGGGGACAAATCTTAAAAATATGTTTTTAACAAACTTTCATAGGGTTCAAGATTCCGTATAAACAACGTGTTAAGTTAAAAGTCAGTTTTAAACATCAAATTTCCAAGGCTGAACTAGTGTGGCAATATTAAAAGACATTATTTGTGCAGTTTAAAAAATAAAAATTATACCAAATCATAGCATGTGAATTATATTTATTATACTTCAGCCAAAAAAAATGTTTAGGTGCATTTCTGTATTCTCTGAAGAAAAATCATTTCTTAAGAATTTTTATAGCCAATATAAAGTGCATGCGAGTGGCTCATTCCACAAAAAAATAACATGGTTTTAAACTGTACTAAAACATAATCATGTTTTAAATGATTCAGAGGTAGCGCAAATGACCCACATGGAAATTACTTAACAAAACTGCGGAGTAAATTAACGCCTCGCAAACCATTTGAAAGTAATTAAAAAAATATTATATCTGATCGCAAATAAGCAGGATTCTCATTGCCAATTAGGTGCCGACAATAGACTTTAAAAACACCAATATTTCGATTATTTTTTTATAATAAATCGCTTACCCCCATACATATACACCATATACGGAGTGTTGAGGGACATTAGTCTAACAAACTTTAACTAGAGCTTATTGAGCTTATTTGAAGTAAGAAATATAGATGGCATTTCGGTCTTCGGTAACTCTTGCTTCTATTTAAAACATACTAAATCAGTAGATGTTGTACAATTACAGTCGGAATGATGAGTTAGGCGGTTACGGGCAAATAATTTTAAAATGCGTTGTTCAAGTGGTTCAAATTGGTTCGAACCCCCCTCTAGTCCTGCGACACAGTACACCACTATACACTAAGGAAGAATTTCTTTAAAATAATTTGCCTGTACTTAGCTAAGTGACAAATGACGATATGTAAGTTTTTGTTTTTTGTTAATTGATAAACTAAAGTTCTTTAAAACTTAAGACAAGATTTTTGTGCATAGTGCAAAGGGTAACAATTATTATTTTTATAAACAATAATTATTAATCTAAAACACTCATCCAAATTGAAAAAACCTTCCGAGTAAAGATAAATGTCGCCGACAGGACTCGAACCTGCACCCTTCTGATTGCCGGTCAGATGCTCTACCGTTGAGCTACGTCGGCTTATCGCAAACCCGCCAAGTTAATCAATATATACTAGTGTTTCATTCAATAATTACTGTTTTTAATTACTGCGGGTTCGAGTCCTGCCGGCGACATTTATCTTTGCTCGGAAGGTTTTTCAATTTGGATGAGTGTTTTAGATTAATAATTATTGTTTATAAAAATAATAATTGTTACCCTTTGCACTATGCACAAAAAATCTTGTCTTAAGTTTTAAAGAACTTTAGTTTATCAATTAATAAATATTTGACAAGTCAAAGCAATTTTCACCAATAAAAATGTAGACATAATTTGTCTCGACGCCATCTATTTGAGGGATTTAGCCGTTACAAGCCTTTCTCATACTATTAAAGTTGGTTGTTTACAGGTGAAAATATAATAAAAAACAGTAATTATTGAATGGAACACTAGTATATATTGATTAACTTGGCGGGTTTGCGATAAGTCGACGTAGCTCAACGGTAGAGCATCTAACCGGACATTAGAAGGGTGCGGGTTCGAGTCCTGCCGGCGACATTTATCTTTGCTCGGAAGGTTTTTTCAATTTGGATGAGTGTTTTAGATTAATAATTATTGTTTATAAAAATAATAATTGTTACCTTTTGTTTTTTGGTTTATATCGAAAATAAACAACAAAAATGTCACCGGGGTCCGAAATGCTCTCCAAATTTTTTTTCGCCAAATAAGCTCAGGTGATAAATATGTAAATATATTTATCGCAGTTAACAAACATGAACAACAAACACGGGGAGAGTCCAAGAAATACCCCCAGCAATTTTAAATTGTGAGTTCCTTTAAATTGTAGAAGTGACCGCATACTAACAGCGAATCATTACTAATAGCTAACGGATGGTGTCGACATTGACAGAGAGAGGCGAGCGCTGCACATAAAATCAAGCAAGCTAAGAAGAAGGTTTCGACTCTGAAGCTCACAGTTGAAAAGAACGCTCTTCTTAGCTTTATGTACTACCTTGTACACATGCCCGCTCTGGGCCAGCTTCAAAAAAATAACCATGGAAAGGCTTCGGGTGCAATACAATAACGCGCACCTTATGATGTTCGGACTTCCGAGGCACTGCAGTGCCTCTCCTATGTTCGCGGAAGGGCGAATTCCCGGGTTTATAGCCTTAATCTGAACCAGGGTAGCAGGAATAAGGGATAGGATTATCAACTGTAATAATGTCCTCGTCATGGAATCCCGTCAGGCCTCAGTCATCAGAACCAATGATCTTCAATACGATGAATCAATTACGAAATGAAAGCGCAAAATCGATGCCATTTTCTTAATTATATTTATTATTTCGCTTTTTCTATTACTCTCTTCTAAATTATTACTTGTTCCTATTTTTATTTATGAAAATACTTGTATATATTATGTATTTACACTCTCCATGGGACATGCGGGATTGCACTAACCTTCCCGCATCCTGGAATTTAGACATGTATTTATTATACGAGAGTTCTTTACACAAAAGCCATCCCAATGCTAAGAACGACCACGGCACGGGACCACTACATGTATTTATGTATAATATGGTACAATATATTATTATCTAAAAACAACCTAATGTAACCGAAACTTTGAAATACGATCAATTCAAAAAGCAAATTAACTCCCTGAACTTAGATTACGATATATTGAACCCTTAATGTACACTATCTAGCATATAAATTACTACTTTTTTTATTATTATTCTAAAATTGTATTGCTGATTTACGTTAATTTTTTTATTTTGTTTACATTTTGAATTGTTTTAATTATTTTTTCATTACGTATATAAATACTCCTCCCATAACCACGAGCTACTGTAGCTCAATTCATGGAGAGTAGATCAATAATATGTAAAAAAGGTATGTATGGTACATTATGTTATAATTATGTATTTTTTTGTAATAAATAAATTCTAGAAATATGTAGATGGTTTAACAAAAATATATTCGTAAGCACAGAGTATGTATGAGTTATAAAAATGTAGTTAAACTGAAAATACTAACTGGCTTAATTATAATTTTCAATACCCTTTCTTCGGAATCACCTTTTCAAAGGCCATTTGAAAACTAAGAAATTTTTAACAATGTGCGACTTTTTAGGGTTAAAAAAAAATTCGACGTTCAGTTATTGTTCCAAATGGAGAAAAGACTTTTTGAGAGCAAAAATATTTCGGTGATCTATAAATTGCGGGCAAAAAATAATGTGCAACATTCGTGACGGCAGAGCTCACCGTGAAAGAGTTTTATCTTTTCATAACAGATTTCTGCCTTGCGTAAATTAATTGTAAAAAAAAAACTATCGTATTTAAATTGCTTAACGTTACGTATTCAGATTATATTGTGTAAACGGTAGCGAAGCTGCACAATTGGAACAATATAACAAATGTAAAAAGATTAAGGAAGGAATAAATTTCCCCCAAATAGATTACAAGAAAAATAACTAAGTTTTACGCAAAACACATGGCATATTTTTATAGGTCAGTAGGCATTGCCTTTGCCCAATCAGCGAAATTACTATAATTAATTAATCTGGTCATTGGTCAGATTAGATCTTAATTGAATCACTTTAATCACCAGGGCGTTTATTCAATTTGCGGAATGAAATAAATTATCTCTTCGACGAGTCTGTATTCCGTAACCCTGTTCCTCTTGCTCCGGCGCGCCAAATTTATAGTTTATGGCCTGAACGTTGTTGAACTATTAATTTATTTTGGAACTAAAATCTGGTACGTATAGGGTATTTTATTGCTAGGTTCCACCAGCAGTAAAAAAAAAAGTATCGGGGCTCTATAGAAACCCGAGTAAATCTGGCTTTCAAGAAACTAGGTGTCCTGTATTACAGGGCTAGCAGATTCTTCAATAGTGACCAACTGCTAATCCTAGACAAATCACAAGTGCGTCCAACAATTGAATTTGGAAGACACCTATGGTCTGGAGTTCCCAAATAATTTGATTCTGTGCAAAGGAAGGCGGTTCGTCTGATTGACAATCCGTTTTTACCAGACCGACTGCAATCTCTAATGTACAGACGCAATGTAGGTATTCTTAGTGTTCTACAAATATTCCAATGGAGCTTGCTCGAAGGAGCTAGCAGGGTTGATCACCTCCATGCCGGTGCACGTGCGAAAAACTCAACGGACACGAGCAGAACATCGTAAATCGATTCGTATGTGGAACGAGCTACCGGCATCTTTCTTTCCTCCTACATTTAATCCGGGCCTCTTCAAGGCTCGCGTTAACAAATCCCTTCCTATAGACCATTCCTTAACCCGCCTCACAATATTTCCCAACTGGGTAGCGATATAGTTCCCCTGTATGTGCTCTGTACATACAGGGGCTCTCTTGGGTGGCGACACATAAAAAAATTAATTCATCATTACTTGCTACATAATACCTATAGATCTGATAATATATAAAATTTCCGTTCATCAATCTTACAATTAATTTCGAAGCGTTCAGTTTGTGCACTGTGTAATTTACTGTTTTTTTTTTTAAATATTTATAAAAGCATCATGTGCTGTAATGGATTGAATTTGGTTAACATAAATTTATATTGCTTGTTATTTTGGAACTGTATTTTTGTACATATTGCGTCAGTATTGCTTTTCTGTTTCTTCAGAAGATCGTCATGTCGTTTTTTTGTAGAAATCACTACCGTTCATCTTTCTTCGATACTCGAATTGTTACAGTTTGTTTTCTTTCTGTTTCATTGATATTCTATTTACTTCTGTAATTGGTGCTTATTGTATTTCGATCTTCTTCTCCCTGTGGTGTTATATCCCAGTGTGGGAGTGTTGGAATAGGGTCTACTTTCACTCACTGAAGGGATATGCAAAATGAACGAATGATGTTGTGAAAAAGTTCAATATTTGTTAGTGAGTCTGCAATACGATAGATTGGCTGTACCATACGTCGACACACTGTCATCTGCGACCAAGGTTGTGTTAATTGCCCTTCAGAACAATGTGTAATTAATTTTGCTGACGTGGCGGTTTTTCTGGGCACTTACATCGATGGTTTAATCAGATTTCTAATTATATTTAATATGTTTCTAATTAAAATTGTTTTTTAAAAGTATTTTTGAGAGATTAGCGGAGAGGTTAGGATGAATGCAGAACGCTAACACAAAATTATGGCTTGCGGTCTACAATGGGGTGCTGATACCAACCCCGATGTATGTGTAGTAAAGAATGGAACTAGTAGAGGAAAGGTGAAAGTAGATTGGAAGCCGTAGAAATACAAAAGTAAGATACATCACATACAGAAAAGATTGAGAAATTACAAAACCGTGTTCTACGATGCCTCGATTTTTGGGGCTATCGTTCCCACTTAAGTCATGAGGAGTCAGCTGGGTTTTTCGAGATTTCGTCACTATAAATCCGAAGAAATTCCGCAGACTAACTATTTTTTTCCCTTCCCCTCCCCCCCATCATCCTAACCTCATAAGCTAACCTTGTAACTTTTCTTTTTTAAATGAATAATTTAAATACTCAAGTGAAAACCTATTATTAGTTCATTTTTTAAATAAATTTAACATACATAATAATCATTGTAAACTGTTGGTTTTCCAAGTAAATAAATAAATAAATAAAATGAGACAGTTACGAATTTGAGTCGTCAGAGATATTTAACTTTTCTTCAAGACCCACTAAGAATCATGACAAGAGAAACTGAGAGATGTGTCTGGTCTTCATAACACTATTTTTATAATGATCATAATAATTATAAGAAGAAATCTCGGTTAGTATTCTGACACAGGGTGATACAGTTTAGAGTGCTGCGATAGTTGCCCGAAGTGTCTACTTATAAAAATATTTAGGAAACTAAAATTGGTTTCGCATTAAAGATTACCCGAGGCAGGTGTTAACCAGAATGTTGCCATTTCGGTAGCCGAACCACGGGACATTCACCGATATGGAGATTCGCCATGAAGACTGTGTTTTACTTCACCCATGTTGTGCCCAAGGTGTTCAAATTTGGCATAATTAGGTTAGTAATCGAGAACAATTTGCTATGGATCAAAGCGAATCTACTGAAGCGAATTTAACCCATTATCCAACCATATTATTCCGTGATGTCTTCGATTGCACATAAATAAACTTATTTTTGATTTTTTCTTGAGTCATTGCCCCATTGCTGAGGATCGTGACTGAAACTCCTATTGCCCTGTTGAACTAGGTTCCCCCAATCTTCACAATTCCACAGAGAACTACGGACACTGACGTTCTGTCTTCAACATCTTGATCAGTTCAACGCATCGGTGATCATCCTCTGCATTCAGTGTGCCAATAACCAGAAGTTCTTAGTTTGGCGACTGAGATCTCCAAAGTATTCTAGGATAACTTGTACGTCACTCCATTTATATTGTTTAATTTATAGTCAAGGCATTAAGCAAAAATACGAGTAAGTATACAATTATATCTGCCAGCACCGCGAAGTGCAGTACGGTACAGCACAGACACAGCACAGACGCAAGGACACCAACTGCCGAAGATGGCGGTGCGAACGGTATGTACTAACTGCGCAGGCGCAGACGTTACAAGCGACCCAGCACGTCAATCCCAGCCGACAATCTCGGCCGGTGCTGGTCCGTATATGTGCGGATACATTACGCTTACGTACGCTGTAACATGAATTTATTCATAGATAATGGTTGATGTTAATATACCTTTAAACAGCGGGCCATTCAAATTCTGTTCTTAAAAATTCCCCCTTTCCGTATAGGTAATACTGCCCGAGAGCGAGTTCTCAATAAATCCCATATGTACGTAATTAATTCAGCGACTATGGGACTTTCTGTCCTAAGAAATAGTTCATACAAAATATGCGATGCTTCAGCGGCCAACCGTGGCGAGCGTGCAAACCTTGGAAATCAATTAGCCACCTGGGAGCACAGGGACTATAAGCAAATTTGTACGAAATAGTATTTTACAAAAATCAATCGATTTTTTCTGTGTTTATCGTGTTTCAAGTCGTTAATAAAATAAGTTAGTTTTCTGCGTATACTACTATTTTTAAATAATAACAGTTTCTTATGTAAATTGTCCAAAGAAGCGAAGCTAGCACTTCACAATGGAGTGCTGATACCGACCCCGATGTATGGAAGTGAGACACGGAACTAGCAGAGGAAGGATTAAAGTAAGACTAAATTCTGTAGAAATGAGATTCCTGAGGAGTATCAATATATGATCGTGTGAAAATGTTGAAATTCGCAAAGAATGGAAGGTTGATGTGAGCGTAATGAAAGGGACACTTTGATGGTTAGGGCATGCAGAAGGGATGAACGAAGCAAGGAGTGTATGGAGAATATATTACGCGAATGTGAATTGAAGAAGAAGCCGGAGACGCACGAGGAAGACATGGCACAATCAAGTAAACCAAATACGAGTCGGGCCATATCAAGAGTAATAATAACAGGAGAGTATGTATGAGACGATGTATGAATGTGAATGCAGCAAGGGGTGTGTGCCAGGACTGAGTTGTTTGGCAGTCCGTCCTCTCTGCCCAACCCTGCGGAGAAACGGCGTGATGGTTAGTTAGTTAGTTAATATGATTCATTAGACACAGACGTTTAAATGAATCGCCTAATTGTTTCTTGTTATTGGGTCGCTAACTTCCGGTGCATTGATATGATAAAATTCGTTTACAAATTTTAGATAATTTGCAATAAAGCTAAATAATGTACTTCCACTAGTTATTAGACTGAACACAAATTACGATAAATATAAATTGCACAACAAGATTTGGACCATTAGCCAAAACAGAACAAAATTCAGTGATTTTTTGATCTGGCTTTTGATTCAACATTCCTATAAGTATGATACAATGATCAACTGACGCTTCAAACTTTTAACCCTAACAATATACTGTATATTGTAAACTTTGTACGCTTTGTAAACTTTTGAATCTGTCTGAACTTTGTAAACTTTATTAACTTTGTAAACTTAATAAACTTTGTAAACTTTGTAAACTATGTAAACTTTGTAAACTTTGTAAGCTTTGTACGTTTTGTAAACTTTGTAATCTTTGGAATTTGTCTGAACTTTGTAAACTTTATTAACTTTGTAAACTTAATAAACTTTGTAAACTTTGTAAACTTTGTAAACTTTGTAAACTTTGTAAACTTTGTAAACTATGTAAACTTTGTACACTTTGTAAACTTTATAAACTTTGTAAGCTTTGTAAACTTTGTAAACATTGTAAACATTGTAAGCTCTGTAAACATTGTAAGCTTTGTAAACTTTGTAAACTTCGTAAACTTTGTAAACTTTGTAAGCTCTGTAAACTTTGTAAACTTTGTACACTGTAAACTTTGCCTGCTCTCAACACAGGTTCTCCAAGTGAAACAGGCCATAACAGTACCATAACCCTTTTATTACATTAAGATTGTATAGATGAAATAAAAAAATAAAAAAATACATTTTGATAATTTTTTCCATCTCTTTTAATCTCCAATTGAACACGAAAGGGTTAAGTGAAATCTTTTCGCGATTAAAACAAACACCTTCTAGCGCAATTACAAAGAATTTTCCTACTGAATAATTTCGGTTGTACATATTAACATTTTTGAATGCAGTATAATATGTATATATTCGGCAAGTACTCACCTGCCTTGTAAGCTATAATTCGTTGATAATATTTTAGCGGTGTATCGACAAACGCAAGGTATCTGGTTTACGTACATGGTAATCATATTTTTTTCTGATAATCTGTAATGTATTCTGGGTGTTAGGCAAGTCATTGTTTTTTTTTTATTAAAAGTCCGACGCAATCAAAACGTTGGCACGTAGAGCAAGACGAATCGATGATTGGGTGTAATAAACCCAATTTTTAACGGGACTTGTGTGGAAAATTTTCTAGGCATATTAATGAGAATTTCGGAACCGAATTGTGGACATATCAGAGGCAAAGTCAAAAAAAGATTTTTTTATTTTTTATTTAAAAACCTTTATAATATCTTCCATTTGTTTATTTCAGGCAGGACCGGTTTCACCATATCATGAGAATCTTCACACTGGTGCAATTAAAACAAAATCTATGTTATATATAACATGTATGTCAGGAATGAGTCCATTGCTCTTTCTATTATTGTACGGAAAGAGCATTGGGACTAGATTTAGTTATAATTGCACCATTTTTTTAATATTTCATGTGCATTAAGTATGTAACAATTTCTAAACATTTTGTTTATCCACTATGTACATTTGTTACTAAATTTTATTACTGCATGTTGGCAGAGCAATAAAACTAATTTTACCAGTCTGAAGATGCCCGTGATAGATTGAAACCGGTCCAGCCTGAAATGAACAAGTGGAAGATAGTTACAAAAGGTTTTTTAATAAAATACTTCATATTTAAATGAAATTCCACCATGAATTAATATATTAAAAAAATTTTAAAATTGAAAAAAAAAAATTTGATTCCTTGTGTATTCCATTTTTTAATTTTTTTTTTATTATTGATTACCGCACAAGAGTCCCAATTTCTCCCAGCTGTCTGGAGCCAGTGGGATTATGGCATTCCAAAATGGAAGAAGTTTCTGACTATTCAGATCTGGTCACTAAAAACATAATAGGAAAATATTCCATTACTTCCGCTAAAACAGATAAAACTTTTTTTTAAATTTCTTGTTTCTTTCTTGAGCACACAATTTTATTTTCCTGTCTGGGGTCTAGCAGTCGAAAGGTGTTATGGTAATGGGCGACGTCACTTGTAATTCAAATCCAAGGGTTGTATACCGGTAGTGATGTTGAGTGTAGCCAACGTATTGGAAGAAAACCAGAAAATTTCTGGTCGAAATGCTCCTTTCCTATAAGGAGTCTTCACATACATACATCCTTAATGTAAATCCAAATCAAATAAAATGCTGACGTTCATGAAATATTTTTATATTGTTCTATGATATTTAAACATTCTTAAAATATAAAAAAGATTTAAGGATATTAAAACAGTAATTAAACATACCCACTGTTTTAGAAATTTCGTTCAATAGCACCATTCCGTGTGGTATTTTGAACAAGTCGCGGCGACGACTGCGGCTGAAGATTTCAGAAACGTATAAGCCATAGCATTGTTTATACGAATAAAGGCATAATATTCCATACTTTTATCAGTCTCAAAATTCTTTCAGATAGATCAATTCTGTGGTACAAAATTATATTTCAGCACATTAATAACCCTATATTTAATAAAAATAGACTAGAGCACAGTCACAATACTCGTCTCAATTTTAATAAAGGATTAATTCATAAAAACAAATATGGACAAAGAACTTTAGAACACATGATTCCTAGTTGTATGATAAATATGTTACCTGTTGAAATAAAAATTTGTACTAAAACTGAACTAATAATAGACACATTGAAAACTTGGCTAGCTGAAAGAAGCTATTTATATAAGAAATAAATAAATATTATTTTAATTTAAGGATTTATTTCCTTCGTTTATGTTTTTATTTTATTCATTTTTGTATATATTTTTGTAGAAATATTTTAGAGTAATATTCTTGATAAATTGTTATGTTTTAAGCTTGTTACATATGTTTTTTTATGTTTTTATTTTACATACTTTGTAACCTTGTCTGAAAATTTTATGTTTTAAATAACAAGCTCCCGTTAGACAAACTACAAAAAAGTAGTTTATCGGGACTTTTTGAATTGTATCTTTTCTCTTGTAAAATTAAATTTTAAAAAAAATGAGAAACAAATTCTAAGAGGATTAGGATAATAATTAAGTGATACACAATATTAAAATCAAGTATTGCTAAATTTCCATAACGTTTGGATTCTAGATTTTTGCCTCAATTAAATCCTCATGGTACCGCGGATAAGTTCCATGCGTCCGCAGATAGATATCCACATACCAGCTGAAGTTTTTCTCTGGATTGTTCCAACTTAATTTTTGACGGCCTCCATGGTCGAGGGGTAAGGCTCTCGACTACGAATCCGAAGGTCGCGGGTTCAAATCCCGGCGTGCGCAAGTAAATTTTATTTAATTAATTTGTGTTGTTTCACAATTAATTAATTTAAAAATAATATATAGTGTATTTGCGCACGTTCCAGAGTGGAAGATACTCTCAGTATCGCCCTGGTGAAAGACCACCATTCAGAATTGAAACGTTGCTTGAAATGGCTTTTAGCCGTGTTTGGTGACCAGATCTGAATAGCCAGGTATATTCCCACCTTCCTCTACCCCTTCTCCTTCCCCTCCCCAATACCTTCAGCCTCACAACATTCCCTAATTGTGAATGCTATAGTCTCACTGGCTCCAGACGGTTGGGAGCAGTTGGGACTCTTGTGCGGTATTCATATAAAAAATAAAAAAAATATTTATATATTTAGTGTGATGCCGTGTCCATATGCCGCTAGCATGCTCCAGCTTACTTCTTAAAATACCATTAGACATGGGTCATGGGTATCATTGTATCCGGGTCGTAAAACTAACAAATAACAAATAAAAACCTTCGAAATTAATTCTGTGAATTAACTTACTTATTTATTAACGCCCAAATCGAACGTACAATTATTTTTTTTCCAGTACGGTACATTATGTACACATATGTTATATAGTAATGCAGAAATTTAAATACAAATTCAAATAAAAATAAAAATATATCAAAGAAATGTAAATAAAATAAAAATAAGCCTATGCATATTTTGTATATATATTTATTTACTTATTTTATTTATTTGTACATTTATATTTAAAAAAAAAAGTAATTATAAATCTTATACTGTTACATATAGATAACGATAATTTAAAAAGGGGTGGATTTTTCTTGCTTAACTTAATGTACTTTTTACAATCTATTTTTAATTTATTAACCCTTACCACTCCATTATTTTTTTTTTATTGTGATCAGCCAACTCTAATTTAAATAAGGTCAAAATATTAATTTATTGATAGGAAGTTACAAAAAGGTTATTTTATAGTAAAACAAAAACGAAAAACAGTCAAAATCTTATTAAAACGTGAATTTAAATGTTTTTTATCGAATAATCACAAGAAACAACGTCACGTGTCAAGTTTTGGGCGCGAAAATATACCGCGCGCACACGTCTTATCTTGTCGGCCGCCAGCCGACAACTGAGTTGTAGCGTACAAATGGTGATGTCGGCTGACACCCGACAAAGGAGTGGTAAGGGTTAATTAGTGCAATTTTGATTGGGTCCGGCAGAGCATTATAGCATTTCATCCCTTTATGAAATATACTATTTTGCGTATTGGCTTTGTTCTTTTTCGGTAGTATAATTTCTGTGTCCAGTCTATAAATAATTTTGCTGTGGGTTTTGAAGCAAATTGGAAGGAAAGAAACTAACTAACCATCACGCCGTTTCCCCGCAGGGGTAGGCAGAGAGGACGGACCGCCAAACAACTCGATCTTGGCATACACCTCTTGCTTCATTCACATTCATACATCGTCTCATACATTCTCTTCTATTATTCCGACTTCTGACATGGCCCGACTCAAGTATTTGATTCACTTGATCGTGCCATGTCTTCCTCAGGACGTCCCGGCTTCTTCTTCCATTCACATTCGCGTCATACATTCTTCTTACACTCCTTTCTTCGTTCATTCGCTCCACATGCCCAAACCATCTAAGCGTCCTTTCTTAATCTTACTCATTACGCTTACATCAGCCTTGCATTCTTTACGAATTTCAATATTTTTCACACGATCATACATGGTTTTACCACACATTCGTCTCAGAGATCTCATTTCTACGGCATTCAGTTTACTTTCATCCTTCCTCTGCCAATTCCATGCCTCACTGCCATACATCAGGGTTGGTATCAGCACTCCATTGTGGACTGCTAGCTTCGCTTCTTTGGACAACTTTTTGTTAGCGCCAACCGCGTTCAGTCCTCCGTTAATGGAGTTTCCTGCATTCACCCTTCTTTCAATATCCCTATCAGTCTTTCCATCTCTCGTAAACATACTTCCCAAATATACAAACTCATCGACCTGCTCCAAGTATTCGTCATTCACAACTATATTGCACACTGTTTTCGCAATCTTTCTTTCAAACACCATGACTTTAGACTTACTTACATTCATCATTAGCTCGTTCTTCATGCATACTTCATTCATCCTAGATACGAGGGACTGTAGATCTTCCACACTGTTAGCAATCAGCACCGCATCATCCGCATACAACAGGCAACATACATTCAGATTACTCATTTCCGCGCCCAAGCCCACCTTTTTCAATTCTTGCATACAATTATCCATGTATAGATTAAATAACCACGGTGACATTACGCAGCCTTGCTTAACACCTTTTGTGATGTCAAACCACTCCGTAAAATCACCGTTTACCCTAACACATGCAACGCTTTCCTCGTACAGAGACGCGATTGCCTGTATGAGTTTCGTATTCACTTCATACTTGGACAATACCTTCCATAATTTTTTCCTATCTACTCGGTCGTACGCTTTTTGTAGATCTACAAAGGCACAGAAGAGTTTCTGGTTTTTTGCCAGAAACTTCTCTGTTAGCATACGCAATGAGAAAGTCTGATCCATACACCCCCTTCCGCTCATAAATGCACCTTGCACATCCCATATTTTATCTTTTGTTTTCGTTTGCACCCTTTCAATCAATATCCTACCATACAGCTTTCCAACTGAACTTAGCAGGCTAATAGCCCTGTGATTTCCACATTCCATACGTGACCCTTTACCTTTGTATAGAGGCATGATCACAGCCCTCCTCCAATCTAATGGCGTGTAACCCTCCTCTAAACACTGGTTAAAAAGCTTGCATAACCATGTGAGAATTATACGGCTATCTCCTTTAAAGTATTCAACAGCAATATTGTCGAAACCAACAGCCTTACCATTCTTCATACATTTAATCGCTCTTTTTATTTCATCCATGCTGATTTTGGGATCATTCATGCCATCGTCATTCATACCTGATTCGCCACTGGAACCACTTTCAGTCGGGTTGCTTTCAAAAACCTCTTCAAAGTATTTCATCCATCTCACTTTTATTTCTTTCTCATTCGTTAACATTTTTCCATCTTTTGATTTTATCACTTTCATACATCCGCTTTCTGGACCATTTCGGGACTTTTTGACCTGGAAGGAAAGAAGAATTTAGTATTTAGTGTAATATTTGAACGATAAATTTAATGATAAATATACATTAAATTAACAAAATATTTTTAATAACACCTTCCTAGCCAGTAAGTTGTGAAAAAAATAATAATCAAATTAACAAAATAAAAATGAAATAAATTCGACGCAGAGCCAGGCAATTTATTTAATTTGACTACTTGTCGCAAAAAATGTAACCAAGATTTTTTTTATATTTCTTTATGTTAAATACGTTGACAATGAATCAAACATCAAAATATTCTCATTTAGAACTGGTAGACATTGTAAGAAAAAGTACCAGAATTTTACTGGACACCAGAGAAAGCGCTCAAAAAGAAAATTTAAACTCAAGATTTTAATTAAGTAACCTGATAAACTTCACGTTGACAAGTAGGCAGCAACCAAAGTGACCACAGCCAAAATATTGTCATTACTCTCCTTCCTCTTCAAAATAAGCAGCCATTGTTAAAGTCTGCAACCAGCATCTCAATTGTCACATCTCATTGATTGTTCATTCAGAGGGGATTGAAAGGAACAATGTCCATTAATTGATACCTGCGATAACAGTTGAATACACCTGTTACCTTGATTGCGTTCAGCGGGTTGCCTCATTAGCGCGGGCCGGTATTCGAAGCAGGAACCTCTAGCTGCGGACGTCACTCTGCTCTGACAAGTTGACAGCCGCTACCATCTACCACGGGCTCGATCTCAAAACCTACAACATCATCAACTGATAATATCTCTTTCGGGATAAAGGCCTGGTTGTCTGGCATGGGTCTCGGCACCTGCATAAAACGCTTCCAAGATACTTGTGTGTCTAATATTTCCATTTATATTTTCAACGGTTTGATCCACACATCTATTTGGACTTCTGAAAAGTTGTAATAATGGATTGGTAATAATCCAACAAAGATAAGTATGGTGATGTCTTAATTGAACAACTTTATTTTATGTAACTAACTAACTAACTAACCATCACGCCGTTTCCCCGCAGGGGTAGGCAGAGAGGACGGACCGCCAAACAACTCGATCTTGGCATACACTTCTTGCTTCTTTCACTTTCATACAACGTCTCATATATTCTCTTCTGTTATTCCGACTTCTGACATGGCCCGACTCAAGTATTTGATTCACTTGATCGTGCCACGTCTTCCTTGGACGTCCCCGGCTTCTTCTTCCATTCACATTCGCGTCATATATTCTTAATCTTGCTCACTACGGTTACATCAGCCTTGCATTCTTTACGAATCTCAACATTTTTCACACGATCATATATGGTTTTTACCACACATTCGTCTCAGAGATCTCATTTCTACAGCATTCAGTCTACTTTCATCCTTCCTCTGCCAGTTCCATGCCTCACTGCCATACATCAGAGTTGGTATCAGCACTCCATTGTGGACTGCTAGCTTCGCTTCTTTGGACAACTTTTTGTTTGCGCCAACCGTTTCAGTCCTCCGTTAATGGAGTTTCCTGCATTCACCCTTCTTTCAATATCCCTATCAGTCTTTCCATCTCTCGTAAACATACTTCCCAAATACACAAACTCGTCTACCTGCTCCAAGTATTCATCATTCACAACTATATTGCACACTGTGTTCGTACTCTCTTTTTCAAACACCATGACTTTAGACTTACTTACATTCATCATTAGCTCATTCTTCATACATACTTCGTTCATCCTAGATACGAGGGACTGTGTAGATCTTCTATACTATTAGCAATCAGCACCGCATCATCAGCATACAACAGGCAACAAACTTGCAGACTACTCATTTTTGCGCCCAAGCCCACCTCTTTCAATTCTTGCATACAATTATCCATGTATAGATTGAATAACCACGGTGACATTACGCAGCCTTGCTTAACACCTTTTGTGATGTCAAACCACCCCGTAAAATCACCGTTTGCCGTAACACATGCAACGCTTCCCTCGTACAGAGATGCGATTGCCTGTATAAGATTTGTATTCACTCCATACTTGGACAACACCTTCCATAACTTTTTTCTGTCAACTCGGTCGTATGCTTTTTGTAGATCTACAAAAGCACAGAAAAGTTTCTGGTTTTTTGCCAGAAACTTCTCTGTGAGCATACGCAACGAGAAAATCTGATCCATGCATCCCTTTCCTCATAAATGCACCTTGCACATCCCATATTTTATCCTTTGTTTTCATTTGTACCCTTTCAATCAATATCCTACCATACAGCTTTCCAACTGAATTTAGCAGGCTAATAGCCCTGTGATTTCCACATTCCATGCGTGACCCTTTACCTTTGTATAGAGGCATGATCACAGCCCTTCTCCAATCTAATGGGGTGTAACCCTCCTCTAAACACTTGTTAAAAAGTTTGCATAACGATGTGAGAATTATACGGCTATCTCCTTTAAAGTATTCAGCAGCAATATTATCGAAACCAACAGCCTTACCATTCTTCATACATTTAATTGATCTCTTAATTTCATCCATGTTGATTTTGGGAACATTCACGCCATCGTCATTCATACCTGACTCGCCACTGGAATACCACATAAGAGTCCCAACTGCTCCCAACCGTTTGGAGCCAGTGGGACCATGGTATCCCATCCGGGGTATGGTGTAAGTCTGAAGGTAGTGGGGGGGAGGAAGACAATAAATAGTAAGGTGAGAAATACCTGGCTATCTAGATCAGTGATTAGGAGGTAATATAAAGCCATTTCAAGCAGTGGCATGCAGTCCATAAAGGCTTAAAAGCTGTGCCTGCCCAAAGAAAAACAAATACAAAAAAAATCATTTTTCAAAAAAAAAATTTTCATGAAACTTCTTTATTACGTCATAATCGTTGTACTAATCAGAAATAACAGATGACTCTCAGCGGAATCATTTATTTTTAAATCTTAGGAATTTTTTCATAATGATGGTAGTGGTAAAAATCAGCACCTGGAAGCTACAGCCTTCCCTTGGTTAAAAAGCAATGCACGTCACTGATTTTAAGTAAAATTTCGATTCTGAATGTTGGGTTTTCACCAGGATGATACTGAAATAATACACTGCTCTTTAACGTGTCGCAAACATACTACATTCTATTTTTAATTAATTAATTGTGAAATGACACAAATTGATCAAATAAAATTTACTTGCGTACGCCGGGATTAGAACTCGCGACTTCTGGATTCGTAGGCCGTTAACTGACCAAAATGTATTTTTCTTGCTTTCTTAATTATTCTTTACGATCTTTTTTTTCCATTTTGTCTACCCCTTTCATGACCAGACTCGAGTGTTTCATTGACTGCTGTGCATTTATGTATTTATCGTGGCATATCGCGTCATGCATTAGTCCTGATAATAAAATAATACTCACAAAGAAGCGCAGTTTTCCCCCAATCTATTATTAACATATAAAAATAAATTTCATATGAAGCGGTAACTTTTTGACGTGACATTATAATTTTAAAATAAAATAATTACTTTGTTTACATCACATTTATTTTTGACACTTATTTCCTACGGGGTATCGATAATATAGTATAATAAACTATGCTGTATATGTGTTACAGATTGAGGCCCAGGAGGGAGGGGTGGCAGGTAGCGGACCATTAAGGGAGTATACTTTGTCAATTGAGAACATCTTTAGTATCAGTTTTTTGTTTAAATTGATTAAGATTATTAATGAACCTACTATTAATGTTCTAAATTATCTAGTGTAATATCTATTTCATTTTTGTGCAATAAACGAATGCATGGGTTATTATTAAAAGAAGGTTTTGCCTATTGCAGTCCTGCAATTGGTTTGCAAATATTTAGAATATGTTGTAATGTGGATGAAGCGAAGAGTGTGTATATTAGATATATTTTCAAGCCGGTCCGAAGTCAGACGCAACTGTGTATTTTGGGGGGGTGTTGAAACTTGATTTGACCCACTCTGAGCCTTACGTTCTTTGAACGTCGATAGGCCGATGGTGGTTTTTTGCTTGACGAGACTTTAGGGTGGCCGGTTTGAATGAATCTGAGCCTTATTTTGTTTGAAATTCGATAGACAGACGGTGATTTTTGGCATATCAACGATCTTCGGGTCCTGTTTTGACTGCGAATCGACCTTATCATTTTTTAAATGAAAGGAGCTTAACGCCGATTTTTGCTCGCAAGTACCTTGTCTGAATTTGAGGGCTTACCGTATTACTGTTAATGATGATTGGTTAGTGTCCTTTACAAGTATAGCATAGTTCAGTATTATACTGCCCTGAAGAAGGTACGGTACTAGCGAAACCAGGTAGGCAATAAGTATGAAAAATAAAAGTGATGTAAACAAAATTGTTTTATTTTAAAGTTACAAGTTCCAGAGAGGAAGATACTCTCAGTATCGCCCTGGTGAAAGACCACCATTCAGAATTGAAACGTTGCTTGAAATGGCTTGTAGCCGTGTTTGGTGACCAGATCTGAATAGCCAGGCATTTCCCTACCTTCCTCTCCCCATTCTCCTTTCCCTCCCCAATACCTTCAGCCCCACAACATTTACCAATTGGGGATGCCACAGTCTCGCTGGCTCCAGACGGTTGGGAGCAGTTGAGACTCTTGTGCTTTGTTCATGTAAAAAAAAACAATATTATTTGTATTTCTTTTATAATATTGAAACTGCGACAAAATTAATTCGTACATTAGTCCAAGACAAGATTATACATTGATCAGAGATACATTACGTTATTACATAGATCGTCATGAAATTATTGACCTCCTTTACATCCAAGTCAACAGTAAACTTATCTCATGGAAAAAAATTACTTCGCATTGTCAAAGAAATCAATTCTTCAATTTGAATAATGGTCTCAGTTATGAAAACAAGATTATAAAATCTAAGTAGGAGTTACCGGTAGATAGAACGATGGTGAAAAAATTGCTCGATGATGCAAGACGTGGTACTTCAAAGAACATACTTAGAAGTCTACTGGGGCACAGATTTTCTTGTACGAAGCGGCAATTCTAAAAAATGATTAATGGCATCAGACTTTGCCGTTTTTTCGACGGTTATGTATCAGTAGCCGCTTTGGAAAAGCATTATTATCTAAAATTATAAAAAAGACGCGTGGCCTACACTGACTTTTTTAAACTTTAAAATATTTTAACTAGTTTATATAATAAAATTAAAATGAAGTACTTTTTTTATTCCACTTTTTAATATATAAATATCAACATGTTTCGGAGGCGAATCTCCCCTCATCGGGAAATACAGTATACTGAAAATTACCGACAAGTATAGACAAATAATAAACAAAGAAAAATAATAATGTAAGAATATACAAATTACAGACGTAAATAAAAATTAACAATAAGTGATGAAAGTAGATAAGTAATTAATTAAAAATCTTAAAATAATTGAAAAAAGTACATATATTAAACAATAAATTTATAATTTCTTCTATCAATAAAGTGGTGCATACAAAGTAATTTTTAATTCATTTATTTATTAAATTTATATAAGAAATTAAAAAAAAAATCCTTTTTATTATTGATATAAATAAAATGTAATCTTTCTTTAAACTAACATAAATTATACAAGTACAGAAGTAATTAGACAATTTTATGTGGGGATAGCGAGGGTGGTGATTTGGAGGGGGGGGGGGTGGAATATGACAAAATAACTAAACTTGATTAGCAAAGGTGATTACAGGGTGCTATTATGTTGTTAGCAATTTTTTGTTAATTTTTTTCTAAAGTCTAAAGGCGCACAATTCAAAATATGTTTTAATATTAAAATGTTTAAACTTAGTTTTTTTCTATATTTCTCCACCCTTCCCCCTCAAAATCGCCACCTCTCTACCCCTACCTAACAATGTCTAACTACTTCCATACTTGAATAAATTAAGATAGATTTAAGAACACTGGAGAATGATACGGAAGTGTGGAAACCGGTAGCTAATTATTAATATTAAGTAACAAATGAATATTGCGAATTAAAAATCTTTAAAAATCCAAATAAATAGTTTTTATCTGCCTTGACAAATGTACGAATGCACCTAAATCAGGATGAATGTTAACTTATTTACATTTTTTTTTTAACACATGAATTCCTTCTGCCTGGAGTCATTAAGAATATAGGACATTCAATTCGGCGTATATTGTAGAGGTTGAAAGAAGTTGGGAACGAAAGGATATCGAAAATAGGAAGAATGAGGTAAGTAACTGGCTCAAATTAGATTCAGATCTGTTCAGGAAATACATTCTGTATCTATCACACGGATATGTGCCTTGATAAATACACCGCTGTGGCGAAACCTTCTCGCATGTATTTTTTTATTGTATGAAATTAATTATATATAATGGGAACTTGTACCCACTAAGCCACTACAGGGAGCTTGTCAACAGGAGTTTAGTTCAACAATATTATATAATACAACAACAAATAACAATCATCATACGAACATAGCTCAATAATAGAATAATATAGGTGCATGCATGTTGTGATCAATGTACACAAGTTGGAAAAAAAATTAATATGAAAACAGCACAACAATTGTGTTACGGAGATTCTAGACTCCAATTACATAATATCGATTTAAATAATATTATAAAAGCGTCAAAATATCAGCAAGAATTAAACAAATTGAGAAATAAAAAACAGTAGTATAGTTTTGTTACAGTGGGGATTGTTGTTATAATATAAAGTGATGTATACAGAGTGACCGTGCTTTATGTTATTAGGTTTGCAGATTACCCTCAGCTAAATTAATCCCGTTGCAGATTTCCCTGAAGACAACTAATGTCTGATAGTAGAGGGCGCTAGAAGGAGAACGTGAAATATTAAAAACTTTCTGTTAGCCATTTGCCAAGAAAGCTCGGTACATTAAACATCACGGGTCATATTCAATAATTGATTATGGTTTTTATTACCGTGTCAGGTAAGAGATTCGCTTATTTAGAATTGATGAGTTAAATAATCAATTATTATCTTGGGATTTCGCGCAAGAAATGTTATTCTCCGTTAATGGCCTCCAGTAAAACCCGACAGGTGAATAATTCAAGGTAATCCAAGCCATGAGGTTGTGGGTTCTATTCCGAAATTGCTCTATCTGAGACATCTGCCTGAAATTGCATGGACGAAGTAGCGACAGACTTGTGTCTCGTATGGCATATGTGGTTTAAGTGGTGAAGTTTTTTCTGATGATATCCAGCCACCAATGGTAGAGTGGATTAGAAGAAGAGGATGGTATTTAGTGCGGGTATTTAAACTATTCTAAAATATTGCTTCCTCGACTACTTTACAACTAGAGAAGTCCACGAAATACTTAATATTGATAAAAATGCATTCAAGAAGTAGAACATGCAAGGGTTACTTAATTCAATACATCATACAAATGGGAAATATATACCGAAATAGAGAAAAATAAACGAAAACAATACAAATAACCTATGTGTAATTAATTTATCAATAATTGTATTAAAAATTATATTATCCAATGGTCTCCTTTCTACAAAAGACGTAGAGCCAAGCAACCATTTTATTGAGAATAGTTGGACTGGCATTGTCTGCAACATATTGCCATCATAAGAAAGAACCACGTATATGCAAGATATTTTAACATTAGTTTTTCCATTGCTGTAAGCGTAATGAATAAGATTAAGAAAGGGACGCTTAGATGGTTTGGGCATTTAGAGCAAATGAACGAAGAAAGGAGTGTAATAAGAAAGTATGACGCGAATGTGAATGCACTGCACGATCAAGTGAATTAAAGACTTGAGTCGGGCCATGTCGAAAGTCGGAATAATAGAAGAGAATGTATAAGATGATGTATGAATGAGGATGAAGCCAGAAGTGTATGCCAAGATCGAGTTGTTTGGCGGTCCGTCCTCTCTGCCTACCCCTGCGGGGAAACGGCGTGATGGTTAGTTAGTTAGTTAGTTAGTATTTCCATTGCGTTTTTGACACCAAATAAACATATTTCTGTCAAAAAACCACTGATTTCAATATAAAACAATATTATGTACTGAAATGGTAGTTAGTACATACTTAATAGGTCGAAAACGCAATGGAAGCACTAATGTTAAAATATCTTAAATCTGACGGCAGCATAGGCTTCCCATGCGATGAAGGAGAAATGACCTAAAAGAGTTCACTCGTCCCTCTGGAAACATTTCCGTAACGCTGCTGTAACTTGTCAGTAGATCTGGTGAATTTGACGAAGAGCATTATTATAAGTAACCTTTATTTTATGCCATTGGAATACAATATTCTCCACTCACATTTTTTTAGGTTTAAAAAGGTGTGCGAAATACGTTAAACGGCATTATTTTTACAGCTTCTATAACAGATATGGTTCGTCTCTTATCTTGCTCACAAAATAACAGCAGATTAACGTGATTTAGAGACGTTATCATTTTTATTCATATAATAATAGTACACAATCATCTAGTGGCTCTTAGGTTTCTTGTCGTCTCCTGTGCCAAGACGAAAATATTGAATAAAGCTAAAGAAACGCAGAAAAAAACGTTATTTAATCAAATACATCTGACTTAATAACGTACACCCAAATTACCAGTGCTTGACCAACTGCTATTGGCATTAAAGGCTTAGTGCATGTAGGGACTTTTTTCAGCTCGTTCGAAACATTTAGGAGTTAGTAGTCAAGATATCTCCTCGGCCATACAGAAACCGGTATATGGAATATGTATGACAAAGTAATTAGTACCGCCAGTCAGCCCACCTCCGAATTAAAAGTCATTGAGTCCGCTTGACTCGAGTAAGACTTCAAAACATGACAAGCGTTTTAGTTTAGTTAATTTTTTTCCATTTCTTTCTCATCGAGACATCTTTTGATCTCGGGTGCCCGCCGAAGAGATCGAATGTATTATCAGACATTATGATGTGAAAATAGTTTGAGGGTGGGGGTATATAAAAGCAGTTTTAAATAAATTGATTGAAACTGGGCGTACAATGTTTTACTTATTTGAGATGCGGTTAGATAAACGCAGTTTTGAAGAAGTTGATTGAAACTGGGTGTAGATAATACGATGTAATGAAAGTTTGACATAAACTAAGTTTTTGAGGAACTGATGAAGCTGGGTGTATAATGTTTTAATTGTTTAATTGTTAAGAAATAACAGTTTTGGAGAAGTTGATTGAAACCGGATGTACATAATATAATGTGATAACAGTATGAAATAATATATATTTTTAAAGAAACTGATTGAAACTTGGTGGATATGATATATTTTTCAATCATTGCAAAATAGCTTTGTGGCATCATTTTAATTAAACGATAATAAAAGACGTTGTTTAAATCTGTGTTTTTATTTTCAAATTTATATTTTTTCAAATCCAATGATTTCTTTGTTAAGTTACGATGTATACTGATGATAATGACAAGTAAGCACAGAAAAAAATGTAACAATAAGTTGTGGGAGAAGGTGATTAATGGTATGTTAATGTAAAAATAATTATATAAAATACATAATAGAAAATAATGATTGAAAATGAATAATTGAAAATAAAACAAACATGTATCATAATATTACCATACTTTAAACAGTAACCCGTCCGTATTATAGGTAATACTGCAGGTCCAAAATGATTTCCTTGTGTGCGTTATGAATTCAGCGTCTACAGGGCTTTCTGTTCCAAGAAATAGTTCTTACATTGTCATTCTTGTAGCGCACGGGGTGAAACCGTGCCGAGCGCGCAATCTTTCGGAATCAAGGCGAACGTGTGTGCAGCAATATGAAGATTTGTTTACAACAAATGTGTACGGGTTAGTATTTTGCAAGAATCGATAGATTTTTTTCTATGACAATCGTGTTTTAAGTTGTTAGTAAAATAAGATAATTAGTGAAGATTTTTATTTGAAAAAACGAAATTTAAAGTTTCTTACAAACCTATGACAGCATATTAATCGTTAGCCACGAACGTTTTAATGAATCGCCGAATTGTTTCTTGTTGCTAGGTCACTAATTTTTAGTGGAGTGATATAATTAAATTCCTTTAGATCTAGGGAAAAATATATGTAATATGGAAAAGTTAACATACCTGTATTATATTTTTTTAATAATGAAGAATTTTTTTTCAACATATCAGTTCGTGGTGTCGACCATTGCGGTAGTTGTTCGGTAGATATAATTTATTACATTCCACAAAATATGGACTGTCAATGAAAGAGTTTATTTCTTTTAATGCTGTTAAGAGGAACGGCTGCGTGGTCTGTTTCATATAAAACTTAATTTTGAATTTGAAACCAAAATACCCACCTAAATTGAATGATCTTTTTTGACTTAAATGTATAGTAAATATCTAGTATGGATTAGAAGTTTTTTTATTTAAGATTTAGATTATGAAATATATGCCATTAAATTAATCCATTTTTAATGATTTTATAGGTAACTTTGACTATTATTTGTTAAGATTACACGAACTAAAAAACCTAAATAAAATGTCTTTAAAAAAACGTTTTTTCGGGTCGATATTATAAATTATATACGGAAAATTGTGTTTCAACGAAAATCGGTCACAATTAATCTAAATACAAGTTCATCGAAATATTTTTTTTATACCTTTTTACTTTTTGTTTTATATTTCATTGTTTCGATTTTTTAAAGGCCTTCATTTCGTAAGTTTAAAAAAAAAATTGAAAAAATACTTCTAATACGTACTAGATATTTGTTATTCCTTTTGATAAAAATAAATATCATGTGGTTTAGGTGAGTATTTTGACCTCAAACACAAAATTAATGTTTGTAAGAAACAAGCCGCGCAGCCGTTCCTCGCGCCTTTGAGGTGATTTTTCACAAAAACGGCGCTATACAAATCATCCAAGTATTATTATTATAATTATTCTATAAATATCATTATCTCAATAATCCCACTATTGGCAAATGAATTTTAAACAACATCCAGAGAGCAAGTGGGTTCCTACTTTAAAAAAAACTCGGGTTTTCCAATCACAGCGCCTAAACGAAAAGTTTAGCAAATATTTTAATTACCACCGTCTGATGGAGTAAGTAAGTACTAAGTATTTTTAGCATGCCTCATTTCTTACCCGAGGCTTCGGTTCACACCCCAGCTGACACTCCGTATTATATTGTTATTTTTTGCATTCAATCTGTTTGATTAGCTGCTCACTACCTCTGTACTATGTTGATAGATAGATACCTATGTTAATGAATGCATCTTATTACAATGTTATCTTTTCTGATTAATACCTTTTATCCGGCGCCGTACAGACTCGATTAACCGCTGGCAATATTGATGAAAGAGCTTTTTAATATATGTAGCATGTTCAAGATACATTAAAATACATATATATATATATAAGTATACTTGTACTAAACCAAAAAAAAAACATTCTTTTTCATTGATTTTTTCGGGTTTGACGTATGACTGTGCGTTGGTGTATTTTGTTGCGAAAAACGACTATTAAAAAATTCGCGTGTTCAAATTCGCCAAAAGTAGGAATGTAGGAATAAAACACTTTCGATGTAAATGTGGCTTATTAGGTTCACTATGTTCTCAAGCTATTCCCCACCTTACTTCACCACCGACTAGCCAGCTTCTGGGGCAGGACACGGAACTCAACCAACATTGACTTGATTGCATGTGAGTGACTCAGCTCTCATCTCGATGAGTCCTTAGTGCCATTAGTGGAAAACCGCCCCGGATGTGTCTTTCAAAACCAATGTCATTCGCGACTCTCTACTTGGACGGGTAACATCTCTTCACCGTGTTTGCTTACTCATGTATCGTTTATCCGATATATTGATAATAATTGTTAAATGTAATATATAAGCATCTTCTGAATTTAAGTCTGTTTATCATTATTTTTTCTACTATTTGTACATTAAGTTTACGAATTACTAATTACGACATAGATTCTATTTGATTTCTTGCTTCACTTAATGTGGTTCTTACAATCTATGAATCCATTAATTGATATAATTTTTAAGGTTTCCGGCAGCGAATTATAATATTTCATCCCTTGTAGAAAAAACTGTTTTGCGTTTTGGCTTTGTTCTTTTTAGTAGTATGATTTCATTGTACGTCCTTGTGTTGTGTCTATTCTGGTTGTATATATATTTTTTTAGAAAAATAGCATGATCTCAAGTTAATTCTTATTTAATGTATACAAATCATTGTTTGCAAATTTAGCTCCTCTAACATTTTACATACTTTTTTTTTAAAATAAAGTTAAACATCTCCAGGTTACGAATATTTGACAATATTTGAAAATCTCCTACTATCATCCCCCCGCATCACTCATTTGCCCGCATGCTGGACCAATCTTAGGATAAATTCTGCAATTCCCCGTATTTGGGCGCAATATAACGCACAATTTCACAATATCGACATTCTTCACAATACCCTTTCAAAATATCGAACCGCTGTAATACGTACGGTCACAAATTGATGCCCGGGTATAACATGTATCGAGAGCATCTCCTGTCTCGATCTTATCTTCTTATTCGCCTCCTCTCATCCTTCTTATTTTGTTTTTTTTTCTAATAAAACATCTTTACTTAACCACTTTTATCATAAGAAACTCTATTGGCTTACCTTTTGTAAAACTTCCTTTTATATAAATCTTTATTAAAAGCTGTTTGTTTCTTACAAATAAATAAATAAATAACAGTGTAATCGGAAGATGTCGCTCGTGTCGTGATAGTTGATTTAGCCAGCCGAGGAATTGAATGCACGACACCTAGGTTGGACCCAGATGCGATGCCAACTCTGCCATTGGCCGGACAACTTGAATATCTATCTAGTTTCATTGCCCTATTGTGGAGAATTAAAATGAGAAGGAATAATGGAGTATTTTGACGAATTCTTCCCAGAAAAATGATCTTCCTTCCATTTTCCGTTTGTGGCATGCTTGTTAAAGGTTACTTTAATAACTAAAATAACTCCCAAGTATTTCATGTCAGCAAGATTGTCAATAATTTCATTTTCACTTCATGTCTTCTAATATCCAATTATCGTACATTTTGTCTTTTCTGTATTTAATTTGAATGTATTTATTTATATCCGTTTTGGTAGATTCTTCAGATCAATAAATATAATAAAATTAATTCCTAAAAAATATCCCAAATTATGTACATCACTAAATCATCAGCCAATAACTCGAAAATATTTCTTATAATGGAATTCCGCCAGTTTTCAAAAATAATTATTTAAAAATGTAAAAATAATTGAAAAAATAAAAAAAACTATTATAAAATATTAAATAATAAATTTAATTAAAATCACGAAAAAAACAAGGCATAAAAATTTTAACAATAGTAGTTATTATTATTAATATATATATTAACGATATTCTAAATATAGCTATTAATGTGAAAATAAATTTAAGAGTTTTAAAAAAAAAGATTATTAATAATATTTTATTGACTATTTCTAATTTCTAAAATTTCAAATTTATCTAATTGTAATCCAGCTGTATTCGTAGGTAAAAATTTTAAAACTTTATTTATGTCAAAAGAATGATTCGTTCCCAAAATATGGTTGACAAATTCAGAATATTTATTATTAATTAAACACCTTAGGTGCTCTTTAACTCTAGTATTAAAATTTCTTGAAATCTTTCCAGGACAAAAAAAGTTACCCGATTTATTTAAAATATCATTTTTGTCCTTGCTATTTAAAACATTGTGGTACTGCGCCCTCGAGGTGATGTTCCCACAAAAACGGCGCTATAGAAGTAATCAAATTATTATTATTACACCATCCCCCCAGTCCTTTTGTAAGACAAACTAAAATACGTAAATAAATAAATGTTTTTCAATACGTTATTCTGCTTCCTATGTTCTTATAAATCTATCGCTGAACTAGATTCACGGCGGAACTTTCAGAGCAGAGAGCACAGAGTGGAATCGAGATTATACAAATAAACTGATACAATATTAAATTGAATTGGTGTCGGCAACATACTCCGCGGTGCGTTACGACACGAGATGACGGAGACGGTACTGTTTGCTTCTTGATGATGGTAACGATAATGACTCCGAAAAAAGAATCTACCTGTGCAATTCATGGAAATCGTCATTATTAAATGTGAAGGTATTCCTACAATCTGGATGTCTTTATGGAAACTGTACTTTCCGTATGTATATACTGAACGAGATGTTCCGCAAAGCGTAAAGAGCACACGGATACAATTTTGAAAATGTTTCACTGGGACTAGAAATAGTAGAAATTTTGAAAACATGCAGCCTTAGTATACACAGATAAGAGTACGTAAAGTCGTTAAGGACGCTACATGAGTAACTCTTTCTAATAGGCAAATAATAGTTAATCAAAACAGTAAAATCTGTTATTTTGCAATTCATAGGGACAATAAAATTGAGAGTTTCAATCGGCTATTTAGAAAAAAAATTATTTTTCATTTTTTAAATATTGACGTGAAACTATAGTAGATCATCGCGGTGTCTCCATGCGTGATGAATAGATTACCTCCATGGCCGAGCGTGGTTCAAATTCATATGCATATGCAAATAAATGTAGATGTGTTTACGACACGTTCCAAAGTAATAAATAGTCTCAGTGTTGCCCTGGTGAAAGACCATCACTCAGAATCGAAACGTTGAAATGGCAATAGCCGCGTTAAGTGACCAGATCTGATTATCCAGAAGCGTCCCAACCTTCACCTATCTCACCTCCTCCCCATCTCCAATCGCTTCAGCATTCCATCAAACCCCATTTGGCCAGTTGGTAGTAGTTCGAACACTAATATTCCCTTAAAAAATGAATGAATGTACTGAGAAGTATTATACTATGCGTATACACAACTTTGTTTTAATCCACATTCACACATACCAGTTAAAATCTACCGTGTTAGAAATCAATTAAATTTGATTTAAATTGCTAAAAAGCAAGCCTCTGATTAGTGGTATCCGAAACATCTATTCGGTTTATCAATATTTTCACTTCGCGTGGCTTGATCATTTTTTAATTGGTTTTTTGCCAGCTATTTCGGCGAGGCTTTTTAATTAGATATGTGATACTGTTATCGATGTAATTGATTACTGTATTTATCGATTTGTGTACACAAACTGATAGCAGTGAGCACACTTGACAAAGAAATCTGTGTTTAATTATTACTATCTGGGAGCAATTAAAAAAGTCTTTACTGGAGGCTTGAATACATTATCGGCGAGTATTCAATTTGCTTTAATAGGGGGATAATTTGGTTATCTCTTTGATAAAATTTATCATTGGCATTATTTTTACAGTCATTTAAGATACCTAGAATGATAGGTATCGTTGAAATGTATGTTTGTGAAATTAATTATGGTTTTTTTAATGAATAAAGTACGTACTCTCATTAGAAATTCCGTGGTGTTGGAAAACTGGTTATACAATAAAAAACGATTTTCCGGTCTTTTTCAACCACATCAACCCCACTTCTTCCTTTTTACCGTCTCTTATCGGAGAATGGCTATCATCAGATCAATTTCCACCCTACACACCGACATAACTTAACGGATCTCCAC